>JAGSMR010000014.1:832500-982500 GCA_029286605.1 Sericinus montela
TATATACTCAAATTGGATAATAGATTAATTATCAATTGAAAATTATAGCAAAATTTTAAATTATGTATCTTTTTCAGATATGCCAGATAGCTGCTTATACTCCTAAACAAACATACTCGCAGTATATAATGCCATACGGCGACTTGAACCCCGGGGCTCGCCGGCGACACAACGTTCGGGTTGTCACTGTAGGACGATACCGGATGCTTAAGGATACTAATACTCATAAGGTATAAATTACAATCATTGAACACCACATGTTAAATATGTTATGCACGTCACTGTTATACTTGGAGAAAATAGAAGTTATAAATAAAAAAAAATATCTTCACGCAATTCCCAATACAGGGGTAGACAGAGGTCTAGTCTAGACATTTAAGTCCCTTTGACCCACCTTCCACCGAAGATATTTTCGGGACAACGTGACAGGTAGCTGTCTTTATCTTTTAGAAAAACCCATAGGTACAGCCACTTGAGGATCAAACTCGGGTCTCTTGACTCGAAATTCCGACCACCGAACCACTTGGCTATCATGACTTAAAATAGAAGTTGTTCTTATATTTGTTGTCATGACAATATTGTTATGGTCATTTACCAGAAAATATCTGATATTTCTGATTATATCAGATATAGATAAATGTTTGTCAATTATAATGTTGCACATCCATCATACCGTGTTTTTCAATGTAGTACTTTTTTGTGATACATGGGCTCAAACTAACTCTGATTAATTAGTTTAGTTAGTGAGAGAGAGCTTGTTAGTTAAGTGACTACTTAACTAACTACTTATTAGACTTAATAAGTGAGAGATTATTTACTATGACATTAGTATGAAGATGATATTTAATTGTAATACTTGTTTAGATCATTTTCCTATAATTATTTTACATATAATGAAATGTTTCTTTGTATTCCGACAAAGCTTTATTATATTATTAAAACATTATTTTCCTCTTTTTGCCTCCAAAAATATATCAAATAATGTTATAGACCATGAAACCCACATTTGTTGAAATTATTAAATAATGTATTTTTTTTTTTTTGCATTTTCAATTAACCTCTTTTGTATTTTGTATTATGAAACAAACTGCAAATATTGTTTGTGCCATCAGCCATGTTAAGCAAATTAAAGTAAATTAACATTCTTCACCAAATGCCTAAATAAGATGTGGTAAAATATGGGTTACAAATACTTATTGTACATAATGGACTCTAAAAATCCACTGCATACAGCAGAGGGTCTGTTAAATTTTGAATTGGTGTTTTTCGAGATACCATCATCTTTCAGTAGCCAGTGATATTTCCAAGGTTTTTTCCCCTTAGTCGCCTTTAACGACGCCCACAAGAAGAAAGGGGATGGATTATTTTTACGACGTAATTACACGGTGAAATTATGAATTGTAGAAGCTAAATTGTTTAGGCTTCTGAATAACCAGTATTAGGTACATTGAGGTATTGTGATCTTGTTGTTTATGAATTAACAAGAAGTTATTTTTACAGATATTGAAAACAAAGTCTGAGATATCAGCACTTTCAGACTTTTTAGATTGGCTGGAGAAAGAAAAGGGTGATGGTAGTGTAATTTTAATTTACCATGAACCACGTCGCCTTAGTCCTACCATGTTACTTGAAGCACTCACTCGGTAAGTTGAAAAATGAAGATATTTTAGTAACTTTATAGCTTTCAAAATCGTTATTATAATTTTTTTATGCCAGTTATAAAAGAGCTTCATAAATACACTTCTCAATGAAATTATTTCTATGATTGTAAGCAATAATATAATATTTCTTGGTGTAACTAGGCCCACTTGTTAGTATACAAAACAAAAAATAAATTATTTTAATGATATATTAGTATAATTACAATTTGAATTAATTGTTGAAAAATAAAATTAAAATAATCATATAAAAGAAATATTGTGCATCCAAATCTGACAAATGTGTTAACTTCTTCCTGTCCACTTAACAACTTGGCCCATATCTCGTCGCCGAAAGCTATATACATTTTATCCATGTAGAGGACATATGAAAATTCCATGCAAATTTACAGCCTTGCGTGAGTTGCGCTAAAGACCAAACAGTTGCAGTAACTGCATGAGCTCCTAGCAGCTCGTAAACTGATCTCGAGTGGCGCATTCGCCTGATTTGGACTCACCCTAATATTAAATATCCGCTGTAAATGTCCATTACAGGACATAGAAAGCTCATGTAAAGAGGGTTTGCAATAGGCGCCGTGCAATGCGAGCGGTTAACGAACTTTTACATAAACATTGTGACCAGTAGTCTGCTTATTTTGGTCTGGAAGTTCTTCTTCTTATTCTTAGATGAATAGCTCCATTGTGAGATCGATGATTCTTTGCCAAAGTCAAGGTTGAAGCACAAGGGAAAGTAATGTATAAAAGTTTATCATAAAAGTTTATTTTACTTGAATTGTTACAGCTACAAGTTGTTAGATCGCTTCGAGTCGATTGTGGCTGGATTCGCGGATAGCTATGCACTGGCAGCAGACAAGTGCAAGTCGACGGTCAAGTCAGTGTCCTTGCGAGTACTTGCGCGAGTACTACTCGACGCTGACTCGCTGTCCGTAGATAGTGCGCTGGATAGAGCTACTGCCGCTTACCGAATTGTAGAACATCTAGCTCAAGGTTAGTCTGATTGAAACTGTAAATAATAATAATAAACATTGTCACGCCATGTTATAAATCGTACATAAGTTTTTTTGCAAAACCCCATTGGTACAAGCCTGCCACCTGAGCTACAAATTCGGGTCTCTTGACTCGAATTCTGATCACCCAACCACTCAGCTGTATTTCTAAATTAGTGATTTACAAAGGATTCTTAAAATTGATAAAGAGTAAACATGCGTTTCTATCAGTCTGTTTAGAAAATCTTACAGCTATACCAAACAATTAATGATTTAGTTTTAAATTTTATCTAGTTGTGACAGTGCAACAATATATGTACTTGTGATTTTGGTTGTTATTGATATCTGATGTAGTATACCCAGAAATTGAAGAAGAAATACGAGATGTCTCATTGTAAACCTTCCACAGGTGAACAACAAGAGGTGGGCGCGGGTGGCGAGGGCGCGGTGGCCAGTAAAGACATGGTGGAGACCGCGCGGCAGTGGGCCAGACCCGTCCAGACTGAACTTGAGGCCCTCTCTAACCTTAAGAAGTTGCTCGAGAGGTCAGTGCTATAATATTTGACAACTGAGTTGTGAATTTGATAGTAATTTTTTTTTAATTCATAGTCGTCCGTTGACGACAATTTGTATATAATGACGGTTATAAAAGAATATATTTTAAACATGTTCTTAATATCAAAATTATACAAAATTTTGTTTAAAATAAAATAATTTTATAAATAAACTTTCAAAATAATTATATGAACAATTATTCTGCAGATTTTTATATTTAGAAAACAATCACAAAGTTATTCATTACAAGACAATATAAAAATGTTTTAGCACTGCTATGGTTTACTGATAAAGGATCAGCTCATAAGTGTAACAAAAACAACTAAGGAGAGGAAATTTTCCTCTCTTAAAATTAATATTTTTTAGTATTTCATAGTATGTAAATATTTTGAGCCAAAATTTAAAAACAGTTGGCTTTTCTTTTATTTCACAAATTACATTTTAATTCATGATTTAATTACTTACATTAAGTAGAAGTCCACAAGAAATTTTTTAATGTTATATTTACTATCCACATAGTTTTTATAATTCACATTTAGAAAGCTTTTCCCCTTATTTTTCATTTTTGATACATATAAAAGCTCACTCACTTACTTATCTTCACACAATCCCTGATGGGCTAGCCAGAGAGAACAGATTGCCAAGGTTCACAATCCTTACATACCTCTTTTGCTTCATTCAGATTCTTCATGCATGCAAGTCTAGGTATCCAAGTACCCTTGACCCTCCCCTTTTCGAACAATTTGCTCACATGCTTTTAATCTAATAAATTACTTTGTCTCGTTTGTATATTTTAATTTTTCACCATATTACATCAACCGTTTTGTTGTGGAATATGTAATTTTTCAGTTGATAAATATGACATGACACATTACTAGAGTTATTATTATAATTACATTAAACAAACTTACGATAGCCGAGTGGTTTGCTGGTCGGAATTTCGAGTCGAGAGACGCGAGTTCGATCCCCAGGTGGCAGGCTCGTACCAAAGGGTTTTTCAAAAACTTATGTACGAACAATATCGTTGGCTTGGACATAAAGACGGCGACAGGCTCACCACCTGTCACGTTGTCCCAAAAATATCTACGGTGGGTCAAAGGGACTTAATTGTCTAAATTAGACCTCTGTCTACCCCCCTGTATTGCGAATTGCGTGAAGATATTTTTTTTTATATTAACAAACTTACCTTTTGTGTAGTTTTAAAGATTTCTAGACATTAACGTGGCTATGCGTGTTGCAGACAGAACACGTTCCGGCCGGTGTTCGCGCCGCTGCTGCGGTCCGCGCGGCCGGAGCGCAAGCGCGTGACGCAGCTGCGCCGCCTGCTGGCCGACGCGGGCCTGCTGTACGAGCAGCTGCGCGACGCCTGGCAGGAGCAGCAGCTCGCCGGTGCGCTCGCTCTCTCGCTCTCTCGCTCACGCGCACGGACACGCACGCAGGAACTCTCGCTCGCACACACGCACACACACACGCACAGACACGCACGCACACAAGCACGCACACGCTCGCGCACACACCTACACACAATACTGTCCAGTACAGACCTGTACAACAGAGAGCTCCTCCACGCCAGAGCTTGAAATTAACTAAACTTTTCACCGTCTTTTAGAATAGTGCAGCTCATTAATAACAAAAATTCTAAAATCATCAACGTATGGGAGGTACCAACCCAGCTATTTCTCTTAATTTTCTTTATGGAATAATTGTTTTTTTTTCTACTGTGGTTCTTATTTTATTGTTATTTTGCAGGGTTAGAAAGACAATTGGCGGGGCTGTCTGTGTCTGCAAAAGAAGAGGACATTAAAGAACTGATTGAAATTTTTGACTGTCATTTTGATCCGGCCAAAGAACCAAAAGGACCCAAACCAAGAGTTAATAATAGAACTAGAGTGAGTATGTCTTCACACGTACAAACGTTAATAATGTCCTCTAATTTTCCAATAGGACTTGGTCTCTCCCACTGTAGGGTCTTCCAAGTCGATCAGATTGCCATATGCCATAATTGCCAAGCTTAAATGCTGTAAACAGACAACAGTCTATTTCAGGATGTTATACTGACGTCTCCCATAGTATTATGATATCCACGGGCCATCTCCCCTGTTGGCCTCTTACGACATTCGCGGGAAAAAGAGAGATTGACATATTTGTAATCTACATGGCGTACGTTTATATGCTTGTAAACATAAGAATTTCGATAGCGCGATGTAGGATGTCGAGATGTTTGTTCAATTGTCCACCATAAGAGTTTCATATATAGATGTCGCCACAAAGGTTTCCCAAGCTTTAAATCCCGGGTTCGTTTCTCGGATGGATCAATGTAGAAAAATAGTTTATCTTTCTTGTGGTTATGGTACTTTCCTTATTTTTGTTTCTACAACATAGACCCTTAGCTATTTTGGCGTCAGAGCATTGTATGTGATGCTATTCACATTTATAATTATTATTTATTATTTTCCTAATATGCCAGTGCTAGCAACATCTTCCTTTGATCTTGTGTAAGCTTATAGTAAATTCGGCGCTTAAATTTGCTGGTATCCTAGGTCACCCAGATTACCTAGGTGAAATTGGCGTCAATTCTTCGAATTAATAAATTTCTGGCGAGCGACTTTTTTTATTTTTTTTATGAAAAAAATTTTTAGAGCTCTCACATACCTATAATAACTTTATAAGTGAAACACTACCTAAATACAAAGTGAGAAAATGGCTAGTTTAACTTATGTAATCATTAGCATAAGGTTTAGGTAAATGTATATGACAAAGATATGTTTTTGCAATGTGCATGGTATTTGTTCAGGCGACGTCGTCGGCCGGTGAGACGGGCGAAGCAGAAGGAAGCACTAGTGAGTCACAAAAGAGTTCTCCACAGAACTCGCCTAACAAGACAAATAATGGTGAGTTAATGTTATTATATTAATATATATTAATTATATATACATCAATGATCCCTGTGGACGAGTGGCGTACAAACCAGTTTCTATAGTGTCGCCAGCTCTGAGGTCCTGGGTTCGATTCCCAGTAGGGTTTGGGTATTTGTGAAACCTTCATTGTTGCTGATTCCATAGCACAAGCTGCTTTGGGATCAGAGCAATTAACGGTGTTGTTGGCCCTATCAATGTATTTATTTATCTTTAGAAAACAAAATATTTACTGTTTGTTAATATTACAAAATAACTCATTCATGTAGTTAGCTCAAAGAACAACAACAATTAATAAATACAATTTTTTTATTTTCAGAGGTTACAGCGGAGGACACTAGTCAAACAGCGACTCCCGAAGCAGTCGCAGCCAACTAACGACCATCACATGTCTTAATTTAGACTTTTATACCACATTACTGTCGTTTAGCATTGTAACAACGCCATAGGGATGTGACAAAACATTTATTCGTATTATACGTTTAGGTTAAGTCTTTGGAATTGAAAGATATTTGTTTTGCATGCATCCATGAACGAGTTTACACATTACATTTTTTTTTTTTTTGGTTAATCTTCCCTCCCATTGTTCATTTTGCTTTACGCATAAATCTTTATATATAAATAAATAGATGATAATTGTAGATGAGTGCCTTAGCAACTCAGTATATTGAGATGTAACTTTTGTATACCCACATTTTTGTGTCTGTCGAGCCGTATATTTATGCTGTTTTAATGGATTTGGAGCAGTCGATTAGTTTTCAATCGGCACAGTTTCTACTGTAGCGTTATGCGGTGTTGATATGGATTGTTGTGATTATGGGATGTTGCAAAGGTTCTTTCTATTTTTAATAACCACTTATAATGCATAATAGAAGCAATATTTATTTATTTTGAAATTTTGTCTAAAGAGGATATGAAAGTACAATGAAGTACTGTTTTATTTATAACAAAGATTCTTTATTTATTTTTGATGTGTGCAATCACATTGGAACGGATGGACTGATTTTTACACATCCGATATTTTTTTACATTCTATTTATTTTGTTTTATTCACCTGCATAGTTACTAGCCTGGATTACGCATACTTCCCATACTAATGTGCTTTTGTCGCATATCATTTTACTTTTGCCATAGATAAACTTTCTAAAGATTAAGTTTTCTTACCATATAATAAGCTATGTAATGAAAACAGTGTGTACCTATTAACTTACCTCTAATTTAGTTAGTTTTAACATAGACTGTACATATAATTTAATTTCTTATTTTGTTCAGATCTCTAATAAATATGTAAGTCTATAATTATGTCTATTTGCTTTATTTTACCTTTCTTTCAAAATGCAACCTCTGTGGATGAGTGGCATCTGGTTTTCATGATGTTGCTATTTTTGATAAAGCAAACAAAATTTTTGTCTGGTGAGTATGGCACACTGAAACCCACACTTCAACCCCACTTCAACCTGTCTCCCTCCTTTATCATATTCCTTTGTTATAGGTTGGCAATGCACCCGAGGCCCCTTGTGTAACTTTTTGCCAAGGGCATTTATATTAGGGCAGGGTAATTATTTACCATTGTGTGAACCGATTAATCGTTTGCCACCTTGTGCAATAATAATTTATATGTGCAGAAAACAATATTGAAAAGCTTTTAGGACCAGAAAATTACGTAATAGACTACTTTTACATACATAACGGCCCGCAAAATTCCCAGACCTCCTTCTTTAAAGAAGATATACTGTCTACAAATTGGGTTAGTGAATTGACAATCAAAAATCGGTCAAAACTGCTAGTGCTTTAAACTTAGTTTTGGCAAACTGATAAATATTATGTTATAATTTCTTGTATTTACGCGAATACTAGACATTTTAAATAAAACTATTTTCGGATTTTACAGCGTTTTTAATTAGTTTTTACAAACTATTTTTACTTCCCGACGTTTCAAATGCTTTACAGCATATAAACAGTCCGACGAAAAAAAAATGTCGATTTTTTTGGAAATTACAAAAAAAAATAGCTTTTTTTTATTTTAATTACAAAAGTTTTTGAAAACACCTATAATAGTATTTGTTACTGTTGTGACCACAATTTTTTTAAATATTTCTGATCTTTTGTTTGTAACAGCAACCTAAGTAGCACTCCTATCTATCGCAACCCATAAAAGTTCCAGAATACGTTGTTTTTACATAAAAAAATTAATGTTTTCCATAAAATTTTGCATGATTTCAACTTTCAGTCCACTTTCATTCATCGTGGTGTAAAAAAGTACCGACACTACTGTGGCAAGTTTTTTTAAAAAGTTTCTACAACTATCCAAGATTCTAAAATAGTATAACACTAGGAAAACTAGCCACAAACAAATGCCAACTCTTTCTAAACAAAAAAATTTAATTATTTAATATTGATAGTAATCACTTTTACCATGTGACGAAAAGGAATATTATTGCAAGATGTGTGCTTATTCAATAAAGATTAGAAGTTAGACGGAGATAGACGATGTTTATTATTAAAAAACAATAAAGCAGGTAGAAAAGTTCCTGAAAAAAAAAGAAGTTCTCAACGAAATTGATTCGTCTACCTCGGATCGTGCTAAAGAACTTGCTATGGGTGTCCTAAAAGTTCTACACATCGAATACTAAAACGTCACTCGCTTATTCATAAGCCTTTAAGTATTCGATGACGAACACTACAGGCGAGTGCAAACAGTATTGCCGCAGGACTGTCCACTACTAGTCGGATTTTGTCAGATGCTGCAAAAGCACCGGAAAGGTCCTTAATTTTTAGATAAAGTTTTATTATGGTCGGATGATACGACCTGCAAGATAGATGGCTATTTAAGTCACGTCCGAGAAAGTTTAAACTTAGCCCTGTCTTATGGCCACCCCGTTCGCCCGATCTGATCCCCTGGATTTCTTTTATTAGGGTTGTCTTAAAGTCAGTATATTCGAAGCCCATTACAACCTTACACGAGCACAAAAAATCAGACAGGCTGCGGGCTATGTCAATAGTAGAAATTATGCGCGACGCATTACAAAATCATTTCTAAGGCGATGAACATTTATTGTAATGCTTGTATTGTCTGAAATTAAAACTAGTAACAGGTATCCCTTCTCGGCACATAGTAAAAGTGATTACTACCAATATTAAAAAAATACATTTTTGTTTAGAAAAAGTTGGCATCTCTTTGTGGCTAGTTTTCCTTAAGTATTATACTATAATAAAATTTTGGATAACTATCCAAAATTTTGGATAACTATCCAAAGTTCTACAACTGTAGAAACTTTAAAAAACTTACCATAGTAGTGTCAGTACTTTTTTACACCAGTGAAAGTGGACTGAAAGTTGAAATCATGCAAAATTTTAGGGAAAACATTAATTATGATGACTGTTTTATGTAAAAACTGATCGTTTTCGGGCACTTTTAAGGATTGCGATAGATAGGAGTGCCACTTAGGTTGCTGTTACAAATAAAAGATCATAAATATTTGAAAAATTGTGGTCATAACAGTAAGAAATACCATTATATGTGTTAATTCAAAAAAATTCAAATACTTTTTTTGTAATTTAAAAAAAAACGAGATATTTTTATTCTCTATTTTTTTGGAGTAAGTGATCACCGCCGCCCGTGAACACCTACAATACCAGAGGAATAGCAGATGCGTTGCCGGCCTTTGGAAAGGGTAACGGTCGGTCAGGAAAATTCGCTGACGGCAGAATATTTTACAAAGTGCAAGAGCGTGGTAGAAAATTCCGCGGAACTTTGCACTTTATTTTATTGCACTTGCAATTCATATTATTCTTACAAATATTTAATTGACGTCGTTATTGTCAACTTTTCAATTTCAGGAACTTTCTTCATTGTCAATTTTTCAATTTCAGGAACTTAGTATTAGAAAATATTATTTCTATTATACCATGTTATATACTAGAATTTTCCAAAAAATTAAAAAAAAGATGATCGGAATTCGGCACTATTACAGTAGAATTAAGTAGGGAGTTTAGTAAGGAGGAGTTTAAAAGAGAAATATACAATAAAGTTTTAATGAGAGGTATAATATACAGAAGATTGAAATGGCATCTTTTTGCTCGAATCCTGTAATCTTATTGAGCATTGCTAAAGTAGCTAGGCCAACACTACCGTGGTTGATTTCCAAACACATTAATATGCTTAATATATTTTATTTAATTTCATATTGTTACAACATCTTGTTTTGTCCATCCTTCCGCTAAATGCTCCCTTACCGCTCGGTCCAAAATTACCTGAAAAACAAAACATAAATAATATATTTTCTGTATTTTATGCACACAATTACAATATAACAAATTTTAAATTAAAGGTGATCTAGATAAAAAAAACTAAAAAGAAAAAGTATGCTGTTCTTGGCAAATAGGTTAAATTTATCAGTTTAATGATGATTAAGCTCGCAACAAGGCAGTGCAGTGAGATATTTAAGATGCACACATAAACATGAGTTTGATCCACATTGTAGATTGTTATTACAATTAGAATAAAAAAATAAATATCTTCACGCAATTCCCAAGACAGAGGTCTAGTCTAGACAATTAAGTCGCTTCGACCCGCCTGCCACCGAAGATATTTTCGGGACAACGTGACAGGTGGTGAGCCCGTCGCCGTCTTTGTGTCCAAGCTAACGATATAATTCGTACATAAGTTTTTGAAAAACCCATTGGTACGAGCTTGCCACCTGGGGATCGAACTCGTGTCTCTCGACTCGAAATCCCGACGACCCAACCACTCGGCTATCGTGACTTTTCAAATTAGGTTTTGTGAAACTTTTAATGATTTCATTCCAACAAGTTAGTACTTGCTTGAATTGCACGTTAGCTTTGATCAATTTGTTTCATCACCTTGAGTAATTTTATGGTGGAAAATGGATTGCAATGACTAACCTTAAATTCTCTATAACCGATTCATTTACTTCTAAAATCACGAACGGTAAGCTCGAAAGTGACAAGGAAGGCCCGGCTGTATATTTTTGAACAGTTCGCAAGACGAAAGAAATTATCATCATCATCATAACAGCCTATCCGAAGTCCACTGCTGAAAATAGGCATCCCCAAAGATTGTCACATAGCGCGGTCCTGTGACATCTGTATCATGGACTCCTCCCAGCATTATTCAGGTCGTGGCTGCATCTTGTGGGGCATCGTCCTACACTGCGTTTGCCTGTACGATGTTGCTACTCGAGAACCATTCTCCGCCAAGCCATGTGGCCGGCCCATTGCCACTTCAACGTGCTGATCCTTACGATAGGAATACTGGACACGAATTACAAGATCGACGAATTAATATACATGTCGGGGGTTAAAATAGAAGCATGGAGGGGGGAAAAGGGGTTCCGCACAATGCCAACAGTGCCAGAAGTCCCAGCACTCCTCCCACTGCTGCCACAGTTCTCTCGCGAGCGTAGATTGCGTCCAGGAGCACCCAGCACACGAGTGCCCAGTACCGAGAGAGAAACCAGAGACGAATGTATGAGAAATCGGAAAGATTTTTATAGAAGGCACAATGCGGATATAAACCTGGAGAGGATGCACGGATGATGCAGTGCTTATTGCGCCCTCATAAACAGAGCTGCAGGCATTAGTCGTGTATGAAAGAGGAATGAGAAAACCCCTTTTGAATGCTAATAAAACTAAGGTTCTGGTATTTTAAATGGACGAAGTTACAACGAAGTGTAAAATAAGCATAAATTAGGAATGTCTAGAACAGGTGAATTAAATTGTATACTCGGGGAGCGCTTTTAGTTGGGATGGCAGATGTGATATAGGTGTGGATAGGTGCGTGGCTGGCGGGATTACGGTCAACCACGCCCTGACTACGTTAGTTAAAGGTAAGGCCTAGTGAAAAGTCCACCTCTTGCGTACACCATAACGCAGTGCTGGAACCGCCTTTGTTGTAACGCAGCAAAACCTGGGTCTACCAGAAGAAGCATGCTGTCATGCAAGGTAAATGTGATCTCCTCGAAAAATGTGCGACAATACCTAGGCCGAAAGAAAACGAAACGAAGAGATTCGAAATATGGCAGGTTTGAGAGATGACTATCACAAAAATTTACAAGGGCGTGCTATATGATTTGGGTCACGTTGAGCGAACGAGTGAAGGTCGTATGGCGAAGAAAATATACAGCGTAAATATTATATTAAAAGGTTTCGAATTACGCATAATAAATTTGTCGTTAACGCCAAATTTATTATGTCTGTCGACGGCGGGGGGCGACAGGCTCACTACCTGTCACGTTGTCCCGAAAAATGTCTTCGGTAGAAGGTTGGTCGAAAGGACTTAATTGTCTAGACCTCTGTCTACCCCGGTATTGGGAATGGCGTGAAGATATTTATTAATTAATCATGTTTCGAAGAGTTTGCGGCATTGAGCTCTACTCACCTCTATATCCCTGCAGCCTTGCATAGCTCTGCTTAACACTACCTCAAAGTAGTCCATGTGAAGTTTGTGCGACAACTCAAGCAAGGCTATGCTTCCTGAAACAACAGTATGGATTCATCACCATCATATAATACGAAGTCACGATAGACGAGTGGTTGGGTGGTCGGAATTTCGAGTCAAGAGACCCGAGTTCGAACCCCAGTTGGCAAGCTCGTACCAATGGGTTTTTCAAAAACTTATGTACGAATTATTTCGTTGGCTTGGTCATATAGAAGGCGACAGGCTCACCACCTGTCACATTGCCCCGAAAATATCTTCGGTGGAAGGTGGGTCGAAAGGACCTAATTGTCTTTACCTCTTTCTACACCAGTATTGGGAATGGAGTAAAGATATGATTAGAATGAGTATTTTTTTTTTCATAGTAATATAACGACCGGTAAAGGTCCATGCAGGACAAAGGCCTTTAACGTCGAAAGGATTTTCTATCATCGCCAATATTGCCAAGGATTCTAGTCATAGTGCGTTTTGGTGTTGAACAGTCTTATTTTTTTCAAAAGCTTTGTCATACTAAATTTATCTGACGTTCCATGAGTTTCTTGTACCTGTAGAAGGTAGACTAGACACGGTGAGGCAAACTCCGCCGGCCGCCTCTTCAACATGTCCTACGTCTACCAAAGGCTCGGGTTCGCTTCCCCTCCATGCTATTGATGCAGTGCAAGCACAAGCGTATGCCCTCAGTGGTATACCAGCGTCTATTAGGGCTAATGTTGCAGCATTCACTGACGCGCAGTACGCTCCACCATCTGCCTGGAAATATATATGGGATCTGCAATTACCTACAGTTGCGATAAAGAACCATATCATATTATACATAAATATTTACAAATAATAATATTTGTTTAATATAAATTTATGTAAATTGTTTATATTTTTAATTATTTTAAATGTAATTTAAATATAATTATTTTAAACCTATTTAGGTTTTGCCATTAATACATAAAATGTAATATTGGAAAACTTTCAACATTTATTTTAAAAGTTGAGAAAAATAAAACAAACCTGTAAAACTTCAACGTACACATCTATTTGCGAACGAGGATAAAGCTCAGTCTTAATTGCGGCAGTTAATGATTGCCTCAAGTGTAAGGACATCTCTTGTGACTTTCGATCACCACGCGGCCGATTTTTTCTTTCACCTGAAACATTTTTTAATAGCACTTACGGTGTTGAACAACTTTTTAACTACAAGAGGCAGAGTAGATGAGTGATGAGATAGTCGTAAATATCGCTATTACCAATGAGGTTAAGTTGGGATAACCATCTATATACCTAATTACGATAACAATTTTAAGCAGACATACAATCATAAAAAATTTCTCATAAGGTGGAGGTTTCCAAAGCATGGCAATGTGAGTGTATTAAATACCTGTTGAAAATGTTGCCATGCTGTATTGACAGTTAACAACAACCCCATCTGTAGAACTCTTTGATTTGCTTGCCTGCAATGATAGAATTTTTATAAATATACACAATTTTGTTGTTACTGTGTAACATGTACATGTACATGTACCAGGTACAACAGTTAGTGATAATAAATTCAGCAACTCACAGCAAATTATACAGTCGGGTAAAGAAAATAATATAGATATTCATGGGATGAATAATTCAACAATAAAATCTTATTTTTAGGAAAGTTGTAGGCTCTTTAACCATGATATGACCATTAAGTCATATATAACGAAGTAAAAAGTAACAGAATGCTATACAAAAATAAAGAAACAGCATTGGTAGATAATTATGATTAAAAATATTGTCCATAACGAAAAAAGTATTTCCACTATTAAAGTGATCCAGTGAGTAGTCCAGTGCAGTATACGTACCAAGAGTAAGAGATAAAGGAATTCAGCTAATAAAGAACTACAACAATATTTTTAGAGTGAAATCATTTTAGTGCTTTTCCACATTGGACTAAACTACAAATTATTAATAAAATAAAACAAATAAATAAATATCTTCATGCACATGCATACCATATTGAGATGTATAATTGTTATTTAATATACAAGTACAAACAAGAGCAACCAAAGTCTGAGGCCGAAAAGGCTGTTGGCCAACCGACGGTGTTACCCGAATGTCCTCCAGCCTTACCGAGGGAGAGGCAAGGGTACACGGCACAGGGCGTGAACAGGGCCAGTGCACCCACTTCAAGTACCCCGGGCGTTAGGGACTCTTGCAAGACCTCACGTTCGGATGATGCCTCTGCCTGGCAGTTAGTTGAAAGGGCAAAGGCAAAGCGTCTAGAAAATCGCAGCGCCAGCCCCAGGACAATGCACGGGCTAAAAAGAATAAGCCCAACCGAAAGCAAAGGAAGGAGGGTCTCCTCGATGCTGGAACGTCTGCCATCTTCTCTTCCATCAGTGTCGCAACCACGGGCCAGAACCCCAAGACTATGTCTAGGACTCCTGTCAGCTACTCTCGGCTGTTAAGTCGGAGTTAAGCGTGGCAGTGAAAGAGGCAGCGGATAGGTTTGTCCTGGCGTTACTTTCGCTAATAACCAGTGAGACCTTGATGGAGAAAGACCCCGGTGCGGTGAAACCGTAGTTTGGGAGTAAAACTGTCTTTTGAAGGAGCCCTTTCAAATGGCTAGGAAAAGGCTATTTGAAAAGGCGCCTTCAAAAGGCTCCTATTTGAAAGGGACGAAGAACGAACGAAGTTCGAAATTTTGGGTAAATCAGGAATGCTAGAACAGTTGAATGAAATTGTATACTTGGGGAGTGCGTTTAGCCGGGATGGAAGATGTGATTTAGATGTGGACAGGCGTGTCGCTGCCGGTAACAAAGTCAATGGTGCCCTGAGTGCGTTAGTCAAAGGCAAGGCGTAGTGAAAAGTACACGCCTTGCAATACATAACGCAGTGTTGGAACCGACTTTGTTATATTGCAGCGAAACCTGGGTATGCCAGAAGAAGCATAAAATCAGGTTGAATGCAGTGGAGATGCGATCTCTTCGTAAAATGTGAGCCTTACCATGGCCGACCGAAAGCGAAACGAAAAGATTCGCAATATGGCAGGTTTGAAAGATGATCTTATCACAAAACTTGATAAGGGCGTGCTTCGATGGTTTGAGCACGTTGAGCGAATGAGTGAAGACCGAATGGCGAAGAAAATATATATCGCAAAAGTTAATATTAAAAGTTGTTGAGGTAGACCGACACTAACTTTCGAAGACCATGTGAGCAAATTGCTCGAAGAGGGGAGGGTCAAGAGTACTCGGATACCTAGACGTGCATATATGAACATAATGATGAATCTGCAAGAAGCGAAAGAAGTATGTAGGGATCGTGACACTTGGCGATCTGTTCTCTCTGGCTACCCCGTCAGGGATTGTGCGTGAAGATAAGTAAGTAAGTTGAAGGAGCCCTTAAACTCTAGTATGACAATAAGGAGTCAGTTCAGTGTCGCGGTGTCGGGTTCGGACCTCATTCTTGGTATCCCACTGGTGGTAAAGATACAGCCGGAGCTGACGCCAAGAGTACTCTACGGTGTCCACATTTCCCTACTCGGAGCATGGAAGGACGCGCGAAATTGACCGTATGCTTGCCTACCAGAACGTGTGGGTAGATATCCGCAAATTGATACTGCTTAAGGACATCAAGCAGGACAAGGGATTGTTTGTTGTCGTTGCAGCACATCCTCCGGTATATGTAGTCCCAATCCTAATGAAAGAAGGACGTCACCACTTGTGCATACTATGGGCGGTTTATGTCAAGTTCCTGGGTCACGACGGCAAGTTCGTCGACACCCCTCCAGGACACGAGACTGCCAAGAGAGTGCCAGAAGGTGCCAGAGACATCGAGCACGCTACCGGTGGACCGGGAGTAAGGAGAGCGTGGCAGGACAGTCCTCGGAACGGGATTCCGTCGCCGGCCTCACGGAGGTGGACGTGGAGAGTATGCTCCGGTCCCCTTCAGAAGAGGAGGACGGTACGAAACCCGTGGCCTACTTGCGGGACTGAACTCAGGGGAAGTTGGGATGGGTGCCCGACAATTAATAGTCAAACAACTAAAATGCTCCTGTGTTTGAATAAACCTCAATTCGGAATGTGACCTTAACTGGTGCCTTATCAGGTTATGGTCTATTTAACAAGCATCTGTTCAATTTAGGTGTAACTGACAACCCTCTGTGCCAAGTCTGCATGAAGTCCGAGGAAACAGCGGCGCTTCCTACTGATCCTGTCCATGGTCGCAGGATATAGGGCTAATCATTGCGGTGTGCCGAGATCTCTCCTCAAGGTTACCAGTAACTTTAAGGAGCTACTGGGATTCCTTGAGGAGTTGGGTTGGCTTGAGTAAGCTTAGACAATCAGATGCGAAGTTGCATAAATCCGCCCATCTAATCTAATCTATGACTCAAACTTGGCTGTGGAGGGCATGGAGAGTGATGTGAAGACAACAACTGAAGCACTACCTCCACAGCCCACCAACATGCATCCAAAGTGGGCTTGCCACTTGAAGCAGCCACCTTGGGCTAGCCATACCCTGCTAATTTACGCCACCTATGTAGGTTCCTATTTACCATGGGTGTTTTTGATGAAAATTTTTTCATCATTTGGTCTTGAGTCATTTGCACAATATACTCAAACTCAGAAGATGCCTCATCCAATTTAGTAATAATATAATAAGAAGACAGAACTACATAACAAAATTAGCACAATTGAATGGGTGTTCTAGTACAAAGTAATCCTTCCTGTGACAGAATAAGTCTAGATTAGAGGTCTAGTCTAGACTGTTTTCTTTCTACACAAAATTTTGGAACAACTTGATGGTGGTGAGCTAGTCTTTGTCTTTGTGCCCAAGCAATATTTTAAAGGTTGCATTCCAGTTTGAAAGTCATAGTGGTCAGTGTTATTAGGGCCAAAGAGGCATTCTATCTTAGTCCTTATGGGTGAAAATGCATCTATAACCTCCTTTTCAAATGGTTTACAGGTGTTACGTGTTGCAGTAGCTACTTACGATCAGCAACAATGTTAGTTCATTTCTTATCCAACTCCCATGAACTAGAGACTTCTGATACGGATTTCAATCTCAGAACCATTCGGCAATAGTTACTTTTAAAAATTATATTGAATAAACCAAATATATATAACATAAAGCTACAATGGTTGTAATTCGTGGATATATTTGAAATTAAATGGTTTTTGAAGAAATGGATAAGCCGTAAACAGAATCCAATGAATTCCTAATCCTACCTGATGTGGACCGTAAACTGCAGCTAATACTTTTGTATTGCCTTGTTCTAAATATGCACTGCCATCTGGTTGAGTGAATACCCCAAGTTTGCATCGTATTCGGCGAAGTTCATTTGGGCGACGGCCATCCAAACGAAGGCCTTGACTCGAAAGTAAGTCCGGTCCGGGCATGCCTTTAAACTTCTTTAGATTTTACCAAACTTAAGTTGTTGTTTTAGTAATCGAAACTAAAGTTTCACACAAAGTCTGTCTGAATAACCTCAAATTCAATACATCATAACATAAATATTAAGGCAAAGGACAAACATCAAAGAGTAAAACGTAGTGATTGTGTACACTTTGGCAAAGAGAATATAACCACTACTCAAAGAGTATATAATAACCTGCAAACACTATAAAATTATGGTTTCTCATATCGATTTAACAAAAAATCTGTGGCAACTTTTATGTTTTATTTAAACAAAACGATTCACTATTACAAGTTACATTATACATTATTGTATAAACGAATAATAACCGAATCTAAATTGAATATTGTTTTTGTTGTCTTAATGATAGAAGTAATACAACCACAAATATATTAAAATATTTGGGAAATCCAAAAGTCCACGCCTCATATTCTCACTCGTTAAAATAAAATTGACGTTATTTGTAAATAATAATAATACTACTTCGAATTATACCGTGAAAAGTAATAGGCTTCTATTCCTCAAAATACTGAAGCCTATTAAAAAAACAACTAAATAAGTGAAGTATTAGGCTCGTTATCGTGACCACAAGATACGGGATCCGAACATTCAGATACACGGACGTTCAAGACAGAAATGTTTAAACAATTTTTTAATTAGTTTAAATAATAAAAGAAGATGTAAAAATATCATGAGTGTTAAAAATAGTGCTTTTTCATTTATATTCACTTATAAAAGCAATAAAGAATAAAAAAGTGACATTTTAAGTTGGAGAATCACTCGGTACGCGTAAACTGACAGTAATACCCACATCAACGCTTCGCTTATGAGGCGTGCAATAAATGCTAGACTTTAAAGAACCTCGAGTTAAAGAACATTTTTTTACAACCTTTTAAGACATGTGTCATGGACATGTGTCATGACGCATATTCATTAACACTCCAATAAGACAATTTATTTATTATCATAAAATGTACACTGTAACTTTAATAAGTGATCTATAATTTTGCATATTTGATAAATTAGACAATCATTCCAGACAGAAAGTGTGGTTAAAAAGACAGGTTAGGTAGGTGCGCAGCGAGAAGCTTTACCGCTTTGCAAACAAGAGTATAGATGAGTCCAAATTAAATAGATTTTATATGTAACTTCTGCAGATTTATTAATATATGCACTTATTCTTCATAAGATTTCCCAAATCCCACATTCTTGTTCAATACATTGCCGGTTAATTTAGCGTGTTTAATTATTTCAGTGTCACTTTTTACAAGCCGTCTAGTTTTTTTAGGAATGTCTTTTTTTGTTTCTCGCAAAAACTTCAACACAACTTTCCTGTTAATATAAGTAAAAATACAAATTCTAGAATGTATGTAGCGATCATACCCACCAAATTGAGAACCGGTGCTGAAAGGAGTCCACTCTACATGCCCGAAAGTTTTGTTAGTTAAACATTCCAATACAAATTAAAAATTTTCGTCGGTCCAATTTTACGTTGCACTACCTGTTTTCCAACAACCAACGACGGAATAAACGTCATAACAATGTCTGAAATTTGCCGTCAATACGAAGTGTTTGCTGAGGCTTACTTTAGCTCACGTTAAAAAATTATACTGTTTCTCATCATCAAAAGACGTGTACGTTTGTGATCTTCCCTTTGATGGCCATATTCGGCAGAAAGAATCCTTGGTTTCAAAGTTACATAGTCTTGGTAGAAGCTGACATAGTTCTGCGGTCCACATTGATACAAAGCCTTTTATTCAAAAGAATTAAGTCAAGATACCAGAGTTAAATCACCATGTGGCAGGCTCGTACGAATGGGTATTTTCAAAATCTTAAGTATGAATTATATCGTAGGCTTTCTAACGTTTGACGATAGATATGGGCTATATTTCCGCCGCATACAATAATTAAGTGGCCCCGCCGCCTAATTATGGTCGCCAGCTAAGAGAACGGCACATTATTTTAGTTACACAGACATTATTTACTGCCCGCGTGAAGCCACATCAGCGATACGGCTGGTCCTCCAGAGCCGACAATGATAAGAAGAATGGCAGAATACTATACCAAAACTCCTCTTTGACTGCGTTTGCGACGTTGATATAAGTCCAAAGTAGGCTGACCGAGCCTACTTAAAGCATCTATCTCAACCCGGCCATCGCCGGAAACTTAGGTAAGCCATTGCTTTGCTTCTACGATAGCTACTAAGCTGTCGTAAAAGAGTCAGCTTAGTAGCTATCGTAGAGGTATAAGTTCAAGACGGAATAAATTCCTCCAGCCAAACTTTTTAAGTTTGACGTTCTCCGTAGACGAGCGGCGTACACACAGGTTTTCATGCTTTCATAAGCCCCGAGGCTCGATTCCCGGATGGGATACTAGAAAACTACTTTTGTTTTGAGTGTGTGTTTGAAAACTATCAACACTAAATTAAGCAGACTGGTGCCGGGCAGTAGCGATGCAGATACGATTTCCGTTAGTAGCGATGCAGATACGAATTCCGTGGTACTTTCTAAGTTTGGCTATTAATGCGACACTTCCTTGAAGGAGAGGCCCTTGAATTTCTCGCAACATTATGTGCGTAAAAGGAGTCTATTACACAATTCCGGTCATGAATAACATAGCATTATGTAGTATAAATAACGTCACCCAGTTAAGGGTGAACATGATGTCTCCCTTCGGTGTTTCTCATAGCCACAGCTGTGTCACACCCGATTGAGTCGTCATTTAAGAACAAAAGCAGTTGTTCTGAATTTCGTACGAATTCCCCATTTCTCCTTAATGTAGTCACGGTAGCCGAGTGGTTGGGCGGTCGGAATTTCGAGTCAAGAGACCCGAGTTCGATTCCCAGGTGGCAGGCTCGTACCAATGGGTTTTTCAAAAACTTATGTACGAATCATATCGTTGGCGTGGACATAAAGACGACGACGGGCTCACCACCAGTCACGATGTCCCGTATCTTCGGTGGAAGGTGGGTCAAAGGGACTTAATTGTCTAGACTAGACCTCTGTCTACCCCTGTATTGGGAATTGCGTGAAAATATTTATTATTTATTTTTCCTTAATTTTAATCTACATTCAGTATGTTCGCGGTAAAAAAAGTAAAATAAAATTGATCAGTTTACGTATGCAGATCAGTTTCTTACTACACGCAATTGAAAATATATAGTTGAGTACCGACTAACACGCGTACGTAGACGTGGGCAAAAGCTCGTTAAAAATATTTGTATTTTTTTAATTTTCAATAATTTGTATTCTATATCGATATATCGAAGTAATAAGTATCACCAAAACCTATCGATAAATGTAACAAAAAGTATCGAAGTATCAATTACGATTGTTTTTCGACATGCCTACTTTCTGTTAAAGTGTTTGTGTCTCATAGTTTTATAAATTTATATGCTTCGATAATTTTATCCATTGTATTTATTGACAAAATAGGTAAATATAAGCCAATAACAATCTGTTATTATAAAATCATATAAATACTTTTCCACATAGTTGTATATTGAATTATGAATCCTGCCATTGTCAGTCTTCTGTCACCCGGTCGGATGTATGTGAATATGTCTATGTGGTATAAATTTCATTTTACCACAAAAATATTATTGTCTACAAATTAGTGGTAGATCATAAATTAGAATATATTTAGTCTATTATTTCATACACACACGTAAATAAAAGTTGTAATTAAATCTTAGTGTCATAGAAATGTTTAGTTGTATTGATTTTTAGATGTGATTGATTGTATAATTGATTTTGTAATTGTTTAAGTATAGTGAACTACAATGGATGTTGACGACTCGGCCGTTGACCTAAGCGTCAGGTAATATGTTTCAGTTAATCTTAAACCTTGCATTCAAAATGTGTTCTTTGATCAAATTAATTGTTTACATTTATCAAAATTTGTATTACCATATGTCGTGTGTTAAAGTATTTACATATTGTCTTTTACAGATGTATACCACTCATGATTCGATACTTAGTAAATTTTTATTTAATATGCACCTACTTTTATTATATTTTGTATATCTTTATATCTTTATATTTTGTTTATATGTAAGTAGGTGCATATTAATTAAAAATAACTAAGTATCAAATCATGGGTAGTATAAATCTGTTAATATATAGACATATCTTCATTTTAATAAGTGTGTTTCTATCCTGCCTACCTCCTACCTCCCGCTTCTAAGGGTTGACTTTAAACAAAGTACTAAATATTATGTTGAATATATCATATATATGACCATATTTATACATTTGTAACTCTTCTTATTCATCTTACAGGAGGGTTAACACAGAATCATGTCTTTGCTAATACTTAAATCCCATCTGTAATCTACTTGTTAAATTTCAACTTAGATGGTTTTATAGTTTCTCAGAATACCACATTTAAGTGATTATGATTAGTTGGTGGTATTCTATTTTATTTAGCACCTATATGCAGTTCATCAAAAGTCACGATAGCCGAGTTGTTGGGTGGTCGGAATTTCGAGTCGAGAGACCCGAGTTTGATCCCCAGGTGGCAGGCTCGTACCAATGGGTTTTTCAAAAACTTATGTACGAATTTCAGCGTTGGCTTGGAAATAAAGGCGGCGACGGGCTCACCACCTGTGACGTTGTCCCGAAAATATCTTCGGTGGAAGGTGGGTCGAAGGGACTTATTTGTCTAGACTAGACCTCTGTTTACCCCTGTATTGGCAATTGCGTGAAGATATTAATTTTTTTAATTTTATGCAGTTCATTTTTAAAAATATTTCATCAGACAAATAAGGTGTATTAAGGGGATTTAATGACCTAATAGAATGAATAAATAAATAAATAAATAAATAAATAAATAAATAAATAAATAAATAAATAAATAAATAAATATCTTCACGCAATTCCCTATACAGGGGTAGACAGAGGTCTAGTCTAGACATTTAAGCCCCTTTGACCCACCTTCCACCAAAGACATTTTCAGAACAATGTGACAGGTGGTGAGCCCCTCACCGTCTTCTTTTATGTCCAAGCCAACAATATAATTTGTACATAGGTTTTTAAAAAAAAAAAAACTTATGTACGAATTTCAGCGTTGGCTTGGAAATAAAGGCGGCGACAGGCTCACCACCTGTCACGTTGTCCCGAAAATATCTTGATTGGAAGGTGGGTCGAAGGGACTTATTTGTCTAGACTAGACCTCTGTTTACCCCTGTATTGGCAATTGCGTGAAGATATTAATTTTTTTAATTTTATGCAGTTCATTTTTAAAAATATTTCATCAGACAAATAAGGTGTATTAAGGGGATTTAATGACCTAATAGAATGAATAAAATAAAGTATATTAATTTACAACAAATAATCATTCACCACAGAATTTACCATTTTGGTATTAAACCAGATGACTTTTTTCCTACAGCCTACAATTAGTCTGCTTAATGTTGGTCCTTAATAATTCAAGAAGGTTATTCCTCCTTCCATTCCTTTTCTTTTTCACATTGCAAAATAAACATTTTTTTTATGGGAACAATATCACATAAATTACTCTGATGCCAAAATATGCAGCTAAAGCATTTATTTTGTTTATTTATTTATTAATTTATGTGTGTTTGTAGTAGTATGTAACATTGTTGTTTCTAATTTCATATTACAAGTGCTTAGGCTGCTTACTTTGGTATCAGAGCATTGTATGTGATGATGTCCCTATCTATGTATCTACATATGTATGTAATGTTTATAATTTGTTATTTAAAATATGCCATTAACATGACCCAATTCATTATTTTACACTGAGGTCTTCCATTATCTTTTTCCTTATCTTTATGTACATACAAAACATGCAAACAATGATTATCTTGTCATTGTTTGAAGTGAGATTTGGTGAGCTCAAATATATTGAATTAAATGAATTGGGAAGCAATACAAAATCTAAAATTAATATCGAACATTTAACACATTATAAGGAATGGGGCAATAGAAGGAGAGGTGAAAAAGTTCGCAGAATTAGAGGATAGGAAGTTGAGATTAAACTCCAAACTATTTTTCCTTCTCAATATATTCTCCCTTAAATAAATAAATAAATAAATAAATAAATAAATAAATAAATAAATAAATAAATAAATAAATAAATAAATAAATATCTTCATGCAATTCCCAATACTTAACAAAAAATCTGTATCTTTTTCTTAAGTTTAAGTGGTGTACAATAAAGAATATATAATAATAATACATCCTATCTAGACAATTAAGTCCCTTCAACCCACCTTCCACCAAAGACATTTTCAGAACAATGTGACAGGTGGTGAGCCCCTCACCGTCTTCTTTTATGTCCAAGCCAACAATATAATTTGTACATAGGTTTTTAAAAAAAAAAAAACTTATGTACGAATTTCATAGTTGGCTTGGAAATAAAGGCGGCGACGGGCTCACCACCTGTCACGTTGTCCCAAAAATATCTTCGGTGGAAGGTGGGTCGAAGGGACTTATTTGTCTAGACTAGACCTCTGTTTACCCCTGTATTGGCAATTGCGTGAAGATATTAATTTTTTTTAATTTTATGCAGTTCATTTTTAAAAAATATTTCATCAGACAAATAAGGTGTATTAAGGGGATTTAATGACCTAATAGAATGAATAAATAAATAAATATCTTCATGCAATTCCCAATACTTAACAAAAAATCTGTATCTTTTTCTTAAGTTTAAGTGGTGTACAATAAAGAATATATAATAATAATACATCCTATCTAGACAATTAAGTCCCTTCAACCCACCTTCCACCAAAGACATTTTCAGAACAATGTGACAGGTGGTGAGCCGTCGCCGTCTTTATGTCCAAGCCAAAAATATAATTTGTTCATAAGTTTTTTAAAAACCCATTGGTACAAGACTGCGACCAGGGAATCAAACTCGGATCAGAAATTCTAACCACCCAACCACTAGGTTATCGAGACTTCACCTAATAGAATAAAGAAAACAAAATAGAATGAATAAAATAAAGTATATTAATTTACAACAAATAATCATTCACCACAGAATTTACCATTTTGGTATTAAACCAGATGACTTTTTTCCTACAGCCTACAATTAGTCTGCTTAATGTTGGTCCTTAATAATTCAAGAAGGTTATTCCTCTTTCCATTCCTTTTCTTTTTCACATTGCAAAATAAACATTTTTTTTATGGGAACAATATCACATAAATTACTCTGATGCCAAAATATGCAGCTAAAGCATTTATTTTGTTTATTTATTTATTAATTTATGTGTGTTTGTAGTAGTATGTAACATTGTTGTTTCTAATTTCATATTACAAGTGCTTAGGCTGCTTACTTTGGTATCAGAGCATTGTATGTGATGATGTCCCTATCTATGTATCTACATATGTATGTAATGTTTATAATTTGTTATTTAAAATATGCCATTAACATGACCCAATTCATTATTTTACACTGAGGTCTTCCATTATCTTTTTCCTTATCTTTATGTACATACAAAACATGCAAACAATGATTATCTTGTCATTGTTTGAAGTGAGATTTGGTGAGCTCAAATATATTGAATTAAATGAATTGGGAAGCAATACAAAATCTAAAATTAATATCGAACATTTAACACATTATAAGGAATGGGGCAATAGAAGGAGAGGTGAAAAAGTTCGCAGAATTAGAGGATAGGAAGTTGAGATTAAACTCCAAACTATTTTTCCTTCTCAATATATTCTCCCTTAAATAAATAAATAAATAAATATCTTCACGCAATTCCCTATACAGGGGTAGACAGAGGTCTAGTCTAGACATTTAAGCCTCTTTGACCCACCTTCCACCGAAGATATTTTCGGGACAACGTGACAGGTGGTGAGCCCCTCACCGTCTTCTTTTATGTCCAAGCCAACAATATAATTTGTACATAGGTTTTTAAAAAAACCCATTGCTACCGCCACTTGAGGATCGAACTCGGGTTCTCTTGACTCAAAATACCGACCACCCAACCACTCGGCTATCCTGACTTAAATGTAATATATTTTATGGATCTCGCAAAATAATTTGTTTATACCAGCAAAAAATTATTTGTCTTTGACGAAATAGGCCTAAATTGACTTGGCTTCTCATGTCTTTAATAATCTGGCTCCGACTTGGACATATTTGCTCTCCTGGCTAAAATTCGAGTGAAAGATTGCTCACTGTGCAAATGTGGATTGGACGAATGTACCCTAGAACATCTTTTTTTTGTATCCATCATCTTTATATGACATTCTCCCTCCTTGTATATAACATCCCATTAATGTTCCTTGCCTACTAACCTTAACTCACACTGTTTTGGTTAATGTTATGGCAAACTACTACCTATACAAATTAAAGCATACTAATTAATAAATGTCTTCTTATCTTTTTAGGGGTTTCAACAGTTCTTCAGTTCTATAAGCTTAACTCCTAAGAATCGAATAAACTATAAACTCCTTATATACCTTCCCATGTATTCCTCAACCTTGACATTGGTAGAAAATCATCAATCAAATGATGGAGCCATAACAATAAATAAATAGATAGATAGACTTGGTTTCTTCATTGCCATTAAATTTTTTTCCACACAGCTCTTTTTTCATTTTTGGAAAAAATTATAGTCACTAGGACCCAAATCTGGATTGTAGGGTGAGTTATTCAGTAATTTGAAGCCACCTCACACATGATAGTTTTCCTCTTATTTTTTTCTTTATGGATTCTTTCAAACTTTCCAGTAAAGAAGCATAGTACTGTCTCATTATAGGTAACACCACATTCTTTATAATCCATCAGTAAAATTCCTTCTGTATCCAAAAAGACATGGACTGGATCTTTCCAACTAATTGTGCCGCTGAACTTCTTTGGTGGACATGTGCCTTTATTATGCCACTGCGTAGACTCCTGCTTTGACTCAGGTTCATAGTGGTGAAGCCAGTTTTCATCTCCAGTAACAATCAGGTCCATAACTTCTTCCGTTCTCTCTCCACAGATCTCCAAAAATAGACGAGAATCCTCGACACAGTGGCATTTTTCAAGTGGCGTGACCATTCTTGGAACCCATCTTGCACTTCATCACAGCTGCACTTGCTCCACCTTAGTCATTCCAAGATGAAGATGTAGGATATTTAAAATAGTTGATTTGGACACCAACCCAAGTTGCTGCAAGTTGTTTTTTTTAAGCCGGGCATCTTCCAATACAAATTTTTCTAATTTTTCGACGATTTCCGGTGTGGTGGCCTCAATTGGCCGTCCGGAGCAGGGGTCCTCTGCATGGACTTTGTCCTTATTTGGAAAGATCATGCTACTTGTAAATCATGGTTTTACCAACGGCAGAATCTGCGTAAATAGCTAACATCTCTTGAAAAACAGTATGAACCTATTTTCCTTGCTTGCTGCAGGTATAAGCAGTAATAACTTAAAAGTTATGACCCAATTAAGTTAAAATTTGATATAATATACTTTTAATGAGTTGCTTAACTAGTGCCTATCAGTATAAGAAAACCACCACCAACCCCTTCTTTCCGCGGACTTTTTGAATTATAATTTTAGAATTTACCAAATATAATAGGGTTGGAAATACTTAAAAGTGGTCTTAACTTGAATATTTAAAAAAAACTTTGATCGAATATCACATTGAAATTAATTTTAATGTTGTAGATCCTTACCTCCGGAGCTAAGTGAATTAAGAGCTCTAACTGCAAGTGGATTAACAATAACACCGGCACAACCACCACCTCATGTAAGTTAAGTGATGGCATAAATTTTGTATGATTGACTCAATTATCGATGATTGCTGACCATTTCTTAAGATATACTTAATTAGACATTTGTTTTTTTTTTGCTGCCATATTGAAGATTGAAAGAGTTAGTGTAAGTATAATTTGTTAAATCTATTGATATTATTATGTTAGTAAATTTTTTTAATTTACCGTAATATCTAGCAAGCAAGACATAATTAAACTTTGAAACACATGATTTGCATAATCACCATTCTTGGCATAGGGAACAGTAATACCAGTTTGTTTTATCTCATATATACTAACGTAATTTTTAAATTTAAGTCTGGCATTTATTTGTGTAATTTTTTAATGTAAGTGTAAGGTAAAAGGAAAGACATTATTTTGTAACGTCATTGACTTTTCTAGGGCGCGAGTGGGAAACGCGTGTTGCGTCCGCGTTCAGAACAACGTAGCTATGCGGAGAGCCCGGACATTGTTCTGTTGCCAGCAGCGCCGCCCCACCGCAAACCTAACTTGCCTGCGCCAGCTCCGTTTACAGGTATTTATTGTGACAAATTGTACCATGGGGTTATAATGTAAGAACATATAACCACCCCTTTCAGTGACGAGAATGACGCTATGTCTGGTATAGTTCATTGGTTTAACGCAAATAATTTTCTTTTAAATGACATTAAATTATATTGAACCTTGGATTTAATATTGGATTTAAACTTATAAACGGGAGAGAGTAGTTGTGGATACAACTGTTTTTATTGGAATAACTTGTTGAGATGCTGCATGCAGGCTCCCATATATCTAAATTTGCAAACAGACTTAACTCAACTGCAGCATGTGTTGTAAGGGAATTAAGATGTCTTTCTGATGTCAAAAAAACTAGAATTGTTTATTTTATTTATTTCTGTATTGTTATGAGCTGTGGAGACATGCATTTGATGTGTCACTTACATAAAAAAGTATTTAAAAAAATTAAAAAAAAAACATCTTTTAGAGAAAAATTTAAATAAATAAATATTAATGGCCTTTTAATACATTAATGAAAATGTAGGTACATGAAAATATTAACAACTTTAAAAAGAATACTTATATACATTGCTACTCAATAAAGTATATTACTCAGTTTCAGAATTTTTGGATGACATAACTCTATGATAACTTGACATTGGTTTTAATCGATTTATTTGTAATTTATTTAGATTTTTTTCTTAAAATTGTTTTTTTTATTTTTTTATTTGACATTGTTGTTAATCCATTAATTTTTAGTTTCGTGTTTTTTTTTAATTTTTATTTATTTCTTTGATTATGAATAAATTTCATTTAGTAACTTTTATGACACAGACTTAATAAAATTAATATTTGTATACCATGATTAAGGCGGAAATGTAGTTTAGACTTTAGCTGTACACCTAACCGTAAAACACGTTACACCTAAATGTAAAACACTTGCCAGCATTTCACAAGTGAATATTCTATTCTATTCTACATAATGTTAATACCATGAATAACAAGCTTGTAATATTAGTTACGAGAGTCCATGGAGTAAGTAACTCATTTATGGTGTGGTGTGTACGCTACAACAAATTCCCTGTGAATGCCGATTAACATGTTTATGCTATCATCAAAGAAAAATATATTCATTGTATATTAATGATAGTAACAAGAATGAGTCGATCGTTCCTATGCTATTTCTATTTTAATTAGTGTGTATTTTGTATTTCCTATGTGAAAAAAAATGCAAAGAAAAAGAGGATACCTACGGAATTTGTTTCGCCTGTTTCTTCTCCGATAAAATGAGGGAACCTCATTACGAAACGGTGGTAGATTAAAAATGACAATCGATGGATATAATGTATGTTACTCAATAAATTTGATTTGATCATCAATTGGCTAAGGACAGAT
The DNA here is from genome assembly GCA_029286605.1 of Sericinus montela. NCBI lineage: Eukaryota > Metazoa > Arthropoda > Insecta > Lepidoptera > Papilionidae > Sericinus > Sericinus montela. The sequence continues at coordinate 862,055 of JAGSMR010000014.1, forward strand.
GGCGGAATAATCATCAAGAAAAATGCTAGGTAAAAATTTTGCAGTCTGGTGGCTGGCGTTTAAGGTGCGACGTTACTAGTACTGCGATCGCCAACTCATCAAGCGTGGCGATCATTGTTTTCATTGATCGGGGCATAGGAGGGGCTTAAGTTCTGCTGTGGAATATTACTGGCCGTTATGATGATGATTAATAAAAAATATTATGACGCCTTTGAATAATTAAAATTTTTTTTGTTGCCCGCATTTAATGTAAAACTGACCTTAACTCCTACAGACGTGAGCAGCAAACTGAATGCGAGCGTGAACGTGTCGATAACTCCGAGCTCTCTGCCCGTGCCCGCGCCGGAGTCGCCGCGCGAGCCGCGGGACGACGAGGAGTCCGAGGAGGACGAGAACGAACCGCCCCTCCCTATAGCTGGGCATAGAGTTAGTTAATTTTTATTAATTTAAAGAAAAAAAAAAAGAAAATATCTTCACGCAATTCCCAATACAGGGGTAGACAGAGGTCTAGTCTAGACAATTAAGTCCCTTTGACCCACCTTCCACCGAAGATATTTTCGGGACAACGTGACAGGTGGTGAGCCCGTCGCCGTCTTTATGTCCAAGCTAACGATGTAATTCCTACATAAGTTTTGAAAAACCCATTGGTACGAGCCTGCCACTTGGGGAACGAACTCGGAACTCGAAATTCCGACCACCCAACCACTCGGCTATTGTGACTCAAATTTTGAAATTTAATAATTTTTTAATTTAATTAAATAAATATACACACAGAAAGGGACAACGTCACATACGTTGCTCTGGTCCTGAACTAAGTTGCTGATGCATTTGAGACAGCAACAACAGCGACAGAAGTCAAACATATAATTCTTTGATTAAATTAAATATCTTCACGCAATTCCCAATACAGGGGTAGACAAGTACAAGTCTAGACAACTAAGTCCCTTTGACCCACCTTCCACTGAAGATATTTTCGGGACAACGTGACAGGTGGTGAGCCTGTCGCCGCCCTTATGTCCAAGCCAACGATGAAATTCGTACATAAGTTTTTGAAAAACTCATTGGTACTGCCACCTGGGGATCGAACTCGGGTCTCTCGACTCGAAATTCTGACCACCCAACAACACGGCTATCGTGACTTTAATTCTTTGATAATATGATATATATAAATAAAAAACAATTCTTTTAATTGTAAATATATACATACACTGAAAGAGAACTAAGTAGCTAAAGCTCTTGTGTTAAGGAATCGGAAACAACTCCTGCCACAAATACCCAGACTGGGAATCGAACTCGGGATCCCAGGGCTGCGAGACTAGAAAATCCGGTGTGTACACCAGTCAACTGACGTACGTAGTCAGTCGACTGAGTACACTGAGTTTGTAATGTCGGATTCTATGTTTGTTGCCTAGTTTTAAAACTGTCATGCTTTTATAAAATCATACGAAGTTATATTTATTAGATTTATTTAGACATACTGCTGACGTTTGGTAAAATGTTGCAGGAGTTATCTAGCGCCGAGATATGGGAGCGGGAGCGAAGACTTAGAGATCTGAGAGAAAAATTACGCGCCGAGGAGACGCGGCTGGTTCTGTTGAGGAAACTGCGTCAGTCGCAGCAAACTAGCGGCATACCTCCCGTAAAGGTAATAACTTGATTTGTAGTTTTTATTTTTTTACATGACGTTTGTTGTTGTTGTTTTTTAATTTAATTTTTTTGTTAGTTGAATGGAGTCTAGGCAAATGATTCTTTATATAAACTATTGGAGTGCAACTTGACGTTGCTCGGATCAACATATATAGCACACGTAATGGTTATAAAATCAGTTTTTCTGTTACATATATTTATTTAAATCTTTGTACCATTAAATTCACATTGTATTTAGTGTATCTAAATTGAATTGATTATTTAACTTATTAAAATTATTATGAATCAAATGAGAAAGGTTCCTGTTTCGTAGTAAAATTATTGGCGTTTTTTGTTTAATTTTAATATTTTAGTAAATTAAATTTTTATTTAAAAAGAATGCAAAGCGAAGACAAATATGGAGGTACTTCGCCGTTAGAGGAACTTCATTACGAAACGGTGATGGATTAAAAAATGACGATCGATGGATAAATAAATGATTTGATTTGAAAATGTAACCTAGCCCAATGGTTCTTTATATAAACATTTCAAGATTTCACTTTAAACAACCAACTGTAGCTTTTAAGAAAAACACAATGATAACATGCTGTCTGTATGGAAATGGGGAGAATTAAATTCAGATAACTCATATGATATAAATAAATAAATAAATATCTTCACGAAATTCCCAATACAGGGGTAGACAGAGGTCTAGTCTAGACAATTAAGTCCCTTTGACCCACCTTCCACCGAAGATATTTTCGGGACAACGTAACAGGTGATGAGATCGTCGCCGTCTTTCTCGAATGCCGGATCTTGACTCGAAATTCCAACCACCCAACTACACGGCAATATATATATATATATATATATATATATATATATATATATATATATATATATATATATATATATATATATATATATATATATATATATATATGTATATATATATATAAAAAATATCTTCACGAAATTCCCAATACAGGGGTAGACAGAGGTCTAGTCTAGACAATTAAGTCCTTTGACCCACCTTCCACCGAAGATATTTTCGGGACAACGTGACAGGTGATGAGATCGTCGCCGTCTTTCTCGAATGCCGGATCTTGACTCGAAATTCCAACCACCCAACTACACGGCAATATATATATATATATATATATATATATATATATATATATATATATATATATATATATATATATATATATATATATATATAAAAAATATCTTCACGCAATTCCCAATACAGGGGTAGACAGAGGTCTAGTCTAGACAATTAAGTCCCTTTGACCCACCTTCCACCGAAGATATTTTCGGGACAACGTAACAGGTGATGAGATCGTCGCCGTCTTTCTCGAATGCCGGATCTTGACTCGAAATTCCAACCACCCAACTACACGGCAATATATATATATATATATATATATATATATATATATATATATATGTATATATATATATATATATATATATATATATATATATATATATATATATATATATAAAAAATATCTTCACGCAATTCCCAATACAGGGGTAGACAGAGGTCAAGTCTAGACAATTAAGTCCTTTGACCCACCTTCCACCGAAGATATTTTCGGGACAACGTGACAGGTGGTGAGCCCGTCGCCGCCTTTATGTCCAAGCCAACGATGAAATTCGTACATAAGTTTTGAAAAACTCATTGGTACTGCCACCTGGGGATCGAACTCGGGTCTCTCGACTCGAAATTCCGACCACCCAACAAGTCGGCTATCGTGACTTATAATATATATATATATATATATATATATATATATATATATATATATATATATATATATATGCTATATATATATATATATATATATATATATATATATATATATATATATATATATATATATATATATATATATATGTGTGTGTGTGTTTGCGGTGCGTGCAGGACACGTCGACGGGCACGGCGCTGGCCGGCAGCGGCTGCGTGGTGCCGCCCGGCGTCACCGTCACGCCCGCGCCGCCGCCCGCCCACCAGCAGAATAAGGTACCGCCCTGGTGTAAGCTTCACGCGTTTCCCGATACTGGGGTACACAGACAGATGGCGAGCCCGTCGCCGTCTTTATGTGCAGGCCAACGATGTAAATCGAATATAAGTTTTGAAAAAAAAAAAAAAAACTCATTGGTACGAGCCTACCCATTGGTCTTTGGTCTCTAATTGTGTCACCCAACTCGGCAACTTGTATAAAATGTCATGCGTCATATTATCAATACCCACTAGATGGCGCTGTATGATATTTACAACGCACTATGGTTACGTATTTATGAAATATGTGAATAGAGCTGGGTGACAATATATTATTAATCGCTCGCGATTAATATACATTAGTCGCATTATTCGAATAATTGACCATAAGAAAAGAGAACTTCTCTCTTAGCTTTCAAGGAACACTGTCTACCTGTCCTGTATATTAAGTGTTTCAGGTTTAATTGCCGCTAGAGGCGTTGACTATAGCAAGATGCATGAGAATTTTTGTACTCGAGATTTGGATGTCTATATCCATTTTTAACTCTGTATTTTATCAATTTGCTGTTATTCAAGACTGGTAATCCTACTTTGGGGCAGATTGATGTGCAATTGTTCAATTATTATTATCTCCCAATACTGGGGTCTATAAAATTGCGTCCATTTGATCCACATTTCACCGGATTTTAGTGGAAGCACTATGATTACACATTCAAAAACTGCATTGGTACAAAATTATCTCCTAGGGTTCAAACTGTAACTTATTCATTAGAAGAAGTGGCTTTGCCCTCCACATAAAATACTAGTGTCCTAGTATTTGGGTAAAGATATACCTAGATAGACAACCTCCGTGGACGGAGTGGCGTGCACACCGGTTTTTATGGTGTTTCTAGCTGTGAAGTCCAGGGTTCGATTCCCGATCGGGTTGCAAAAAAGACATTTTCTAAATTTTTATGGCTCTCTGTGGTACCGTCTGTATGTTGTTTCTGATTCCATGCTACAAGTGCTTAATGTACTTAGAGATCAGAACAATATATGTGATGTTGTCCCTATTTATCTATAACGCAAAAAAAGAAAAGGAAGGAGCCTGTGATTGAATTGTTAAATTTACTTTACTAGTTTTATGGGATTTTTTGAATTTATGCAAGGGATTTTTTGGGATTTTTGAATTGGTGCAAGTGGTTTCCCCACTTAAAAGGTGTGCTCTGTTCACCTACATTGATTATAACTAAAATGTTTCAGAAATAAATAAAAATGTATATATGAGTGAATGAAACGGTATCCCTTGCAGCGCTCGAGTGCGAGCGGAGCCGCGGGCAACAGCCTAGCTTCGTCGGCGCGCCGCCCGTCCAGCTTGCCGGGCGGCGCCACGCTCACGCCGGGGCCCTACCGCTCACAGGTGGCCTGAATATAATTACCTTAGTTATGAAAAATATATCTTCACGCCTTTTCCCAAAACAGGGGTGGACAGAGGTCTAGACAATTAAGTCCTTTCGGACTACCTTCCGCGGAACACATTTTTTTAGAACAATGTGACAGATGAGCCCGTCTTTATTTCCAAACCAACGACACAAATCGTACATAAGTTTTTTTGGTGCGAGCCTGCAACCTGTGGATCGAACTCGGGGTCTCTTGCCTCGAATTCCGATCACCCAACAACTCAGCTATCGTGAATTTTGAATAATCTCAGTAAAAATTTATTATATTTCTCAATTATGCGAATAATGTGAGAGTAATTCTTTTTGTAAATGGATGTTATTCTGACCGTGCAGTGTGGTTACGGCGAAAGTATATAAAGAGTATAAGAAAGAATATAAAGAAATGGGGTAGCCATTTGTTTCCGTGGGTGTCGGAAGAGGCGACTAAGCCTTGAAAATTGAATTGGCTACCGTGGCGGGTTCACCATCTCAAAGTATATCAGAATTTGGCGAACCGATGATGGGCAGCAGCGTCTTAAGTGCGAGCTATCTGGCACTGCGATCGCCATTCCTTTAACTAATTTTGACATAGTTTTGTGGCGACGTCTATGTCTCGACGTAAGAAGCTCGCTAGTGGCGGATTCAGGAAACACATCGACGTCCTACATCGCGCTATAGAAATTCGCACGATTACATGCATATGTAGCGCACAGTTATGGAGGAGACGTCCTCCAGGTCGTCAGGTCACTCAAACCCAACCTGGCGGGGTTTTGACTACCTTGCACCTGTAGCACGTCGTCCGCTGCAGTTTTTGTCCTTGTCTCCGTAATAGTCACTAGTCACGATAGCCGAGTTGTTGGGTGGTCGGAATTTCGAGTCGAGTGACCCGAGTTCGATCCCCAGGTGGCAGTACCAATGAGTTTTTCAAAAAAAACTTATGTACGAATTTCATCGTTGGTTTGGACATAAAGGCGGCGACGGGCTCACCACCTGTCACGTTGTCCCGAAAATATCTTCGGTGGAAGGTGGGTCGAAGGGACTTAATTGTCTAGAGACATGACTTCTGTCTACCCCTGTATTGGGAATTGCGTGAAGATATTTATTTAATTATTTGTCTCCGTAATATTCAGCCATGTATATTCTGTATATTTATTTATTTATTATGTTCTGTGGCAGAGCTCCGGCGGCGGCGCCAGCATCACGCCGTCGGTGACCATCACGCCGGCGCCGCCGCCGCGGCTGGCACTCACAGCCAAAGGTACATACATGCATGTTACAAACGTCCGTCTGTCCGTCTGTCCGTCTGTCCGTCTGTCTGTCTCAACTTGATTCTTGAAGCTCTGAACGTTTTGTGTGACATTAAAAAAAGGGAATACCTACGGAGTTTATTTTGTATGTTTCTACTCCGTTAGAGAAACCTATTATGAAACGGTGGTAGATTAAAAAATTACTATAGATAAATGATTTGATTGGACTTGATTAACTTAAAAGCTATCATTAAAAATATACTCATACTATTCCCAATATTGAGTAGATAGAGATCTAGACAATTAAGTCTTTTTGATCCACCTTCAATCGAAGATATTTTTGGGACGATGTGACAGGTGGACAGCCCATCTCCGTCATTATTGTCCTAGCCAATGATATAAAACATAAGTTTTGGAAAAAAAAAAACCCATTGGTTATTGCCTGTCATCTAGGGATGGAACTCGAGTCTCTTGACTCAGTTCCGATCACCCAACAACTCGGCTATCGTGAATTTTGAATAATCTCAGTAAAAATTTATTATATTTCTCAATTATGCGAATTATGTGAGAGTAATTCTTTTTGTAAATGGATGTTATTCTGACCGTGCAGTGTGGTTACGGCGAAAGAATATAAAGAGTATAAGAAAGAATATAAAGAAATGGGGTAGCCATTTGTTTCCGTGGGTGTCGGAAGAGGCGACTTAGCGAAAAGCCTTGAAAATTCAATTGGCTACCGTGGCGGGTTCACCATCTCAAAGTATATCAGAATTTGGCGAACCGATGATGGGCAGCAGCGTCTTAAGTGCGAGCTGTCTGGCGCTGCGATCGCCATTCCACTTGCCTTTAACTAATTTTGACATAGTTTTGTGGCGAGGTCTATGTCTCAACGTAAGAAGCTCGCTAGTGGCGGATTCAGGAAACACATCGACGTCCTACATCGCGCTATCGAAGTTCGCACGATTACATGCATATGTAAGATCACCGACAGCGCACAGTTATGGAGGAGACGTCCTCCAGGTCGTCAGGTCACTCAAACCCAACCTGGCGGGGTTTTGACTACCTTGCACCTGTAGCACGTCGTCCGCTGCAGTTTTGTCCTTGTCTCCGTAATAGTCACTAGTCACGATAGCCGAGTTGTTGGGTGGTCGGAATTTCGAGTCGAGTGACCCGAGTTCGATCCCCAGGTGGCAGTACCAATGAGTTTTTCAAAAAAAACTTATGTACGAATTTCATCGTTGGTTTGGACATAAAGGCGGCGACGGGCTCACCACCTGTCACGTTGTCCCGAAAATATCTTCGGTGGAAGGTGGGTCGAAGGGACTTAATTGTCTAGAGACATGACTTCTGTCTACCCCTGTATTGGGAATTGCGTGAAGATATTTATTTAATTATTTGTCTCCGTAATATTCAGCCATGTATATTCTGTATATTTATTTATTTATTATGTTCTGTGGCAGAGCTCCGGCGGCGGCGCCAGCATCACGCCGTCGGTGACCATCACGCCGGCGCCGCCGCCCGCGGCGCAGCACTCGCAGCCCAAGGTACATACATGCATGTTACAAACGTCCGTCTGTCCGTCTGTCCGTCTGTCCGTCTGTCTGTCTCAACTTGATTCTTGAAGCTCTGAACGTTTTGTGTGACATTAAAAAAAGGGAATACCTACGGAGTTTATTTTGTATGTTTCTACTCCGTTAGAGAAACCTATTATGAAACGGTGGTAGATTAAAAAATTACTATAGATAAATGATTTGATTGGACTTGATTAACTTAAAAGCTATCATTAAAAATATACTCATACTATTCCCAATATTGAGTAGATAGAGATCTAGACAATTAAGTCTTTTTGATCCACCTTCAATCGAAGATATTTTTGGGACGATGTGACAGGTGGACAGCCCATCTCCGTCATTATTGTCCTAGCCAATGATATAAAACATAAGTTTTGGAAAAAAAAAAAACATCTTCACCCAATCCCATATACAGAGGCAGACAGAGGTCTAGACAATTAAGTCTTTTTGATCCACCTTCAATCGAAGATATTTTTGGGACGATGTGACAGGTGGACAGCCCATCTCCGTCATTATTGTCCTAGCCAATGATATAAAACATAAGTTTTGGAAAAATAACCCATTGGTTATTGCCTGTCATCTAGGGATGGAACTCGGGTCTCTTGACTCTGATTCCGATCACTTAAACACTCGGTTATCGTGACTTTTAGTTATAAAATATGAATATATTTCATTGCAAGCCCGCTCAGGACAACTCGTCCGTCACCAGTAGCACAAGTGATGCAGTGAGTATGGGAAAGTGATGTCACTTTTTCAATATTAAATTGTAAGTTATTTAGTTTTGTAAACATAATATTTACTAGTATCGTGCCAGTAAATAATATGTTTTTTTTTAATTAATAATCTATGTGATGATTCCATTTATTCACATATTTTATAATATATACGAATAAATATATTTATATATTTATTAAATGATTGTGAGGAAAATTTGAAAAACAAACCTGATACCGAAATACCAGTAAGTGATTATTACCTCAGAATAGCTACATATCTTGGTAAAAAAATTACTAAAAGAGGATGGGATACCAATAGGGTTTCTTTCGCTTGTTTCTTCTCCGTTTGAGGAAACGACGTTACATAGCGGTGGTAGATTAAAAATTACTATAGATAAATGATTTGATTGGACTTGATTAACTTAAAAGCTATCATTAAAAATATACTCATACTATTCCCAATATTGAGTAGATGAGATCTAGACAATTAAGTCTTTTGATCCACCTTCAATCGAAGATATTTTGGGACGATGTGACAGGTGGACAGCCCATCTCCGTCATTATTGTCCTAGCCAATGATATAAAACATAAGTTTTGGAAAAAAAAAAAACCCATTGGTTATTGCCTGTCATCTAGGGATCGAACTCAGGTCTCTTGACTCGGATTCCGATCATAAACACTCGGCTATCGTGACTTTTAGTTATAAAATATGAATATATTTCATTGCAAGCCCGCTCAGGACAACTCGTCCGTCACCAGTAGCACAAGTGATGCAGTGAGTATGGGAAAGTGATGTCACTTTTTCAATATTAAATTGTAAGTTATTTAGTTTTGTAAACATAATATTTACTAGTATCGTGCCAGTAAATAATATGTTTTGTTAAATTAATAATCTATGTGATGATTCCATTTATTCACATATTTTATAATATATACGAATAAATATATTTATATATTTATTAAATGATTGTGAGGAAAATTTGAAAAACAAACCTGATACCGAAATACCAGTAAGTGATTATTACCTCAGAATAGCTACATATCTTGGTAAAAAATTACTATAGATAAATGATTTGATTGGACTTGATTAACTTAAAAGCTATCATTAAAAATATACTCATACTATTCCCAATATTGAGTAGATGAGATCTAGACAATTAAGTCTTTTGATCCACCTTCAATCGAAGATATTTTGGGACGATGTGACAGGTGGACAGCCCATCTCCGTCATTATTGTCCTAGCCAATGATATAAAACATAAGTTTTGGAAAAAAAAAAAAAAAAAAAAAAACCCATTGGTTATTGCCTGTCATCTAGGGATCGAACTCAGGTCTCTTGACTCGGATTCCGATCATAAACACTCGGCTATCGTGACTTTTAGTTATAAAATATGAATATATTTCATTGCAAGCCCGCTCAGGACAACTCGTCCGTCACCAGTAACACAAGTGATGCAGTGAGTATGGGAAAGTGATGTCACTTTTTCAATATTAAATTGTAAGTTATTTAGTTTTGTAAACATAATATTTACTAGTATCGTGCCAGTAAATAATATGTTTTGTTAAATTAATAATCTATGTGATGATTCCATTTATTCACATATTTTATAATATATACGAATAAATATATTTATATATTTATTAAATGATTGTGAGGAAAATTTGAAAAACAAACCTGATACCGAAATACCAGTAAGTGATTATTACCTCAGAATAGCTACATATCTTGGTAAAAAATTACTATAGATAAATGATTTGATTGGACTTGATTAACTTAAAAGCTATCATTAAAAATATACTCATACTATTCCCAATATTGAGTAGATGAGATCTAGACAATTAAGTCTTTTGATCCACCTTCAATCGAAGATATTTTGGGACGATGTGACAGGTGGACAGCCCATCTCCGTCATTATTGTCCTAGCCAATGATATAAAACATAAGTTTTGGAAAAAAAAAAAACATCTTAGAGAAAATTTAAATAAATAAATACTGGAATATACTTTAAATTAAAGAGTTGGAAAAAAATTTATGCCTTAATTCACACAATGTTAAATTATCACCTCGGCAATGAGAAAACTGAGGAAAATTTTCATTCAATCGAGTAATTAACATTTATATGATGATTTTTGCAAATTCTGATAAAGATGATAATTGAAAATAATGTAATTTTTAATGCATATTTTAGTATTCTTGAACTAGTATTTACTTAATACAAAATCATTATACTAAAATAAAAAAAAAAAAACATCTTCACACAATCCCATATACAGAGGCAGACAGAGGTCTAGACATTTAAGTGCGAGCTGTCTGGCGCTGCGATCGCCATTCCACTTGCCTTTAACTAATTTTGACATAGTTTTGTGGCGAGGTCTATGTCTCAACGTAAGAAGCTCGCTAGTGGCGGATTCAGGAAACACATCGACGTCCTACATCGCGCTATCGAAGTTCGCACGATTACATGCATATGTAAGATCACCGACAGCGCACAGTTATGGAGGAGACGTCCTCCAGGTCGTCAGGTCACTCAAACCCAACCTGGCGGGGTTTTGACTACCTTGCACCTGTAGCACGTCGTCCGCTGCAGTTTTGTCCTTGTCTCCGTAATATTCAGCCATGTATATTCTGTATATTTATTTATTTATTTATTTATTTATTTATTTATTTATTTATTTATTTATTTATTTATTTATTTATTTATTTATTTATTTATTTATTTATTTATTTATTTATTTATTTATTTATTTATTTATTTATTTATTTATTTATTTATTTATTTATTTATTTATTTATTTATTTATTTATTTATTTATTTATTTATTTATTTATTTATTTATTTATTTATTTATTTATTTATTTATTTATTTATTTATTTATTTATTTATTTATTTATTTATTTATTTATTTATTTATTTATTTATTTATTTATTTATTTATTTATTTATTTATTTATTTATTTATTTATTTTATTCTGTGGCAGAGCTCCGGCGGCGGCGCCAGCATCACGCCGTCGGTGACCATCACGCCGGCGCCGCCGCCCGCGGCGCAGCACTCGCAGCCCAAGGTACATACATGCATGTTACAAACGTCCGTCTGTCCGTCTGTCTGTCTCAACTTGATTCTTGAAGCTCTGAACGTTTTGTGTGACATTAAAAAAAAGGGAATACCTACGGAGTTTATAATCGCATGTTTCTACTCCGTTAGAGAAACCTATTATGAAACGGTGGTAGATTAAAAATTACTATAGATAAATGATTTGATTGGACTTGATTAACTTAAAAGCTATCATTAAAATATACTCATACTATTCCCAATATTGAGTAGATAGAGATCTAGACAATTAAGTCCTTTGACCCACCTTCCACCGAAGATATTTTTGGGACGATGTGACAGGTGGACAGCCCATCTCCGTCATTATTGTCCTAGCTAATGATATAAAACATAAGTTTTGGAAAAAAAAAAAACATCTTCACCCAATCCCATATACAGAGGCAGACAGAGGTCTAGACATTTAAGTTCTTTCGACCCACCTTCCTCAACAACTCATGTTGGTCGTCAACTTGACCCGTCGCCATTTTTATATCCAAGCCAACGATATTAATCGTAAATAAGTTATGAAAAAACTCATAAGTACTAGCCTCGGGGATTTGAACTCGCGTCTCCTGACTCAAACTCCGATTACCCAACCACTCGGCTATCGTGACTTTTAGTTATAAAATATGAATATATTTCATTGCAAGCCCGCTCAGGACAACTCGTCCGTCACCAGTAGCACAAGTGATGCAGTGAGTATGGGAAAGTGATGTCACTTTTTCAATATTAAATTGTAAGTTATTTAGTTTTGTAAACATAATATTTACTAGTATCGTGCCAGTAAATAATATGTTTTTTTTAATTAATAATCTATGTGATGATTCCATTTATTCACATATTTTATAATATATACGAATAAATATATTTATATATTTATTAAATGATTGTGAGGAAAATTTGAAAAACAAACCTGATACCGAAATACCAGTAAGTGATTATTACCTGAATAGCTACAGATCTTGGTAAAAAAAATTACTAAAAGAGAGGATGGGATACCAATAGGGTTTCTTTCGCTTGTTTCTTCTCCGTTTGAGGAAACGACGTTACATAGCGGTGGTAGATTCAAAGAAATAAACGAATGTACATTTATATTTCGATGAGTAAATGATTTGTCTTATTATGTATGATCCCCCGAGTGATTATGAGTAGCTACTTGTCTAGGGAAAAAAGATTACTCCGCTTTGTCCACTCAACGGTGTTCTGGAATGTTCTTTAGACTTGTTAAAGTACTCAACGATATTGAGTGGAGTAGCTACAATGTTTGTGTGTTGTTAAATGTATTGTACTCACCGTGCATAAAGCTTTTGGATAGCCATTCCTTCAATTACTATTTCAATTATATAGATACATAGATAGGGACGACATCACATACATTGCCCCAATAACAAAGTAAACAGAAACAACGAAGTCACCACAAACATCCAGACCGGAGGAAATGTAGAAAAAGTGTTTTCTACATTGACCCGGCCGGGAATCTAACCCGGGACCTCAGAGATGGCGTATCGCCAACCCGTGTGTACGCCACTCGTCCACGGGGATCGTCAAATTGTTTTACTCCAAAAATAAAGTATGATGCGATAAAAATGCATTTGAGTTGATTTTTGATGACCAGTGTGCTGATATAATATATTTATATATACATATACTGTATATTAAAAAAATTGTGATAAAATTTTCAACGTCTGCCCGACCCATTATTAGTACTACATAATTTTTTTTAAGGAGGAATCCTTGATGGAGGAAGTGTATAAGTTGTTTTAAAAATGTATTTCCTCACAGGCAAGCTCTCGCAGTTCCGACGACACTCAAACTCCGGCGCAGAGGCAGGCCGCGGCCAAACTGGCCTTACGTAAGCAGCTGGAGAAAACTCTCCTGCAGGTGCGTCGCTTCTCTCTTTCTCTTTCTCTTTTTACCGCTGCTTTATACATATTTTATTTTTGCTTTTGAGGTAGGTAGACCTCTTAACACAGGTAATTTGGTGTAATACAGTCATGAGAGCTCATTGGTCACGATAGCCGAGTGGATGGGTGGTCGGAATTTCGAGTCGAGAGATCCAAGTTTGATCCTCAAGTGGCAGGCTCGTACCAATGGGTTTTTCAAAAACTTATGTACGAATTATATCGTTGGCTTGGACATAAAGACTGCGACGGGCTCACCACTTGTCACGTTGTCCCGAAAATATCTTCGAAGGTGGGTCAAAGGGACTTAATTGTCTAGACAAGACCTCTGTTTACCCCTGTATTGGGAATTGCGTGAAGATATTTATTTATTTATTTTTGCTTTTTGAGGTAGGTAGACCTCATAACACACAGGTAATTTGGTATAATACAATCACGAGAGCTCATTATATCTTTTTTATATCTTCACGCAACTTCACATACTGGGGTAGGCAGGGGTCTAGACAATGTCCTTTCGATCGACTTTTCACCGAAGCTCATTTGGAACGTTGTTTTTTTTATATTTGTATTATGCACGAGTTAATAATTTTATAACAAACAGATCCCTCCCCCCAAGCCGCCGCCGCCGGAGATGAATTTCATCCCGTCACCGAGTAACACGGACTTCGTGTATCTCGTCGGCCTCGAGCACGTCGTCGACTACCTCACCAATGAAGAGCGGTGAGCAATCTACAAATCTGTCGATACATTCTGATTACGATTCGGACGTTCGGATATTCTGGAACGTTCTTTGGTCAGTCTAAAATTAGTATTTAATCATTTCATGTGTTTACGCGAAAGCTCTGCACATTTTAAATAAAACGATTTTCGGATTTTATCGCGTGTTTAATTAGTTTTCACAAACTGTTTTGGGGCGACCCCCCCGTGACCACGAAAGCTGTAAGGCATCCGAAACGTCGACGGGAAGTAAAAATAGTTTGTAAATGGTAATTAAGAACGTTGATAAAATCCGAAAATCGTTTTATTTAAAAATTAGTATTGTTTTATCTATTAACATGAACCACAAAGAGGTTAAGAAAAGTGTGTATCACATGTAATCTAAAATTATAATTTTAGATCACATGTGATACACATAGAAAAAAACATACTACCCACACTAATGGTCATAGATTAGGTAACAACAAACGGGAGCAAATATACAGAGGTATGTAAACTTAACAAAATATATTAATGTAAAAATTGCATACGAGTGAAACGTGGCGATTGTTTGTATGTGTGATAGACTGTATGTGTTTGATTGTGATTGTAGGTGTGCTCTAGCGAGTCTTAGCTAGCTTAGTCTAGCTTAGTATATTAGACCAAAATTTTTAGGTTAGATTTTCCTAAATTATGCAAAAATCAAGTCACATTGTTCCTAAGAAACTTGTTCCTTGACGATGGCGCCATGTTTGTCGACGCCATCATTTTTATCTAATTTTAGACAAATAAATTTTTTCTGTTCCTAGTTCATTCAATAAACTCGTTGACCGTTACGATATTGATCTGTTAACTGCTGAAACATTGTTAAAAACATCTTGGCAAAATAATGCTTCACCTCACAACACACTCATTCTATTTTAGATCTATAAAAGTAAAATATAAAACTTTCATTAGATTTATTTTTGTGGAGTATTCAATCGACTAGCACAAAAAATTTACTATGTGAAAACAATATGAATAGCTCTTTGTATGTATAAGTTTACTTTCATGCTTTTATCATCGATTGCAATAAAATATAAACAAAAAATATTAAAAGTATGAATACTTTGTGAGTTTCACTTTGAACTTTGCCTCGAGAATTTCGTAAAAAATGGCTTCGCAATGGGTATTTTAATGCCGGACCGTGTAACGCGGCAAAATGGCTTAGAGTACGCTGAACGTAGTATTTCTCTGTCGCACGCATGCAAATGATTAGTGTTTATGTCTCACCCGCTCCAGTACAGTAGGAAGGTGATGCTAAATGAAAAAAAAAAATCTTCACGCCATTCCCAATACCGGGACAGACAGAGGTCTAGACGATTAAGTCCTTTCCACCATCCTTCCACCGAAGATATTTTTTTGGGACAGCGTGACAGATGGTGAGCCCGTCACCGTCTTTATGTTCAACACAATTGGTTTGAACCAATTATGTAATTCGTACATAATTTCAGTTTTCACGACAATTTCACGGCGTTGCTTGAAATATGTTTTCGTTTGTGGGAATGAGCGATCATCCAAAGAAAAACATCAAAAATCTCGCAATCAAAAATAACAAAATATTTTTTTTAATTAAAAAATATTTATTGAAATAAATTGACGATAAAGTGAATTTATTGCATAGTAATAGGTATAGCTAGGGTAAAGGTTTTGATAATAATGCTCAGAATTAAAAAAAATATTAATAATAAGAGAATTTAAATGTTATCTATAAATCAATTTTATAAAGCTTCGGGGAACAAAATTTTAATCCTTTTTAACGTTTTAAGTTTATTAAATTAAATCGTAAAAATTATAAAATTTTAGAATTAACGACGATTCCACGTGGCTCCGTGGTAAATTCGATTTTATGAGGCCGCATTAGTGAGCGAGCTTGATAGATCCCGCTCTCGCTCCATGTCTAGCAAACTACAAATATTTATCGAGGTATCATCTAAACGTAACTGGCCAGTATTTTTTTAAAAAATAAAAAAAATATATATATATTTTAAATAAAATGATTTTCGGATTTTATTGCGTTTTTAACGTCTCGGGGTCGGGGGGACAGTCCCCGTGTCTACGGATGTTGTAAAGCATCCTAAACGTCGGAAAGTAAAAATAGTTTGTAAAAAGTTATTAAAAACGCGTTAAAATCCGAAAATCGTTTTATTTTTTTTAAATGTGTAGTATTCGCGTAAATACAAGAAATCATTTTAGCCAATATTTTTATAAAATATGATGATAAACAATGTTTTTTTTGTTCCGCTAAATGTTCCGGTTTTTTATCACTGTCGCCAGATTTTCTATTTTTAAATTAAAGTTCTTAATAAAAAAGTTAACGTAACTGGCCAGTGTTTTATGAAATGTGACGAAAAAAAAAACAATGTTTTTTTAATGTGCCGGTGTGTTGGCTAAAAAAATAAAAAATAAAAACCCTGCCCTCAGCATGCCGCGCTCGAGCGTGCCGGCGGTGTGCGCGCAGTGCGGCTGCGACTTCACGGCGGTGTGGCGCTGGGAGCGCGCGCCGCCGCGCCGCCAGGACGCGACCTTCAGCTGCGCGCCCGCCGCGCGCCGCCTCTGCGAGCTCTGCGTCTCCGGGAACGTGAAGCGCGCGCTCAAGGTCAGGTCGCGCCGCCACTGACACAGAAATACACTGCTCACATGTAGAACAAATATTTAGAATATCCACAAAAATATAAAGATAAATAATTACAAAATAAATAAATAATAAATATCTTCACGCAATTCCCAACACGGGGGTAGACAGAGGTCTAGTCAAGACAATTAAGTCCCTTCGAGACCCACCTTCCACCGAAGATATTTTCGGGAAAACGTGACAGGCGGTGAGCCCGTCGCCGTCTAAAATAAAGATACATTACGCCAAATACGCATTACGATTAGGGACGCATCCTAACAAGCTCGGGATGTAGTTTTTACTGTACCTGATGATATGATAGTCTCTAAAGCTGACTACACTAAATCGGCGTTAGCAGACTACATCTCGTCTGCTTTATAGTCTATAGAACTGGTTGTATTATAAATATATTTCACCCGACATTTACTATGTGGTTATAGTGTGGAAGCGGCGTGGGAATATTGTCAATCCCTTTCTTCCCGTGGACGTCGTAAGAGGCAACTAAGGGAAACAGCCTTGATATCGTCGTGGCAACCGTTAGATGGCGGGATAGCTATCTCTAAAAATATCGGATCAAAACAATCAAACCGAAGATGGGCAGCAGTGTCTGAGGTGCGAGTGGTCTGCTACTGCGAACGCCAATGCGCTTGCCAAGCGTTGCGATTACGGCAAATCCTTCCTAAGAAAGAGGCCTATGTCCTGCAGTGGACTTTAATAGGCCGTTATGTTTGTATGATATTATGTGTTTTTTTTTTTTTTTTAATGTTAATTATTTCAGGCCGAACACACGGCCCGCTTAAAGACGGCGTTCGTGCGCGCGCTGCAGCAGGAGCAGGAGATCGAGCGGCGGCTGGCCGCGCCCGCGCCGTCGCCGCCGCCCGCGCCGCCGCCCGCGCACGCCGCGCCCGCGCCGCACGCGCCGCACGCGCACCGCGCGCCGCAGGTAGCGCCCGCACGCACCCTGCCGCGTCCGCACGCTGCATACACTCACACGTGCGCACGCACTCACGCATACGTACATACACGTACACTGCCGCATCGACACACTGCATACACTCACACGCGCGCACGCACGCACACACGCATACGTACACACGCGTACTCTGCCGCATCGACACGCTGCATACACTCACACGCGCGCACGCACGCACATACGCATACGTACACTCGCGTACACTACCTCATCGACACACTGCGTACACTCACACGCGCGCACGCACGCACACACGCATACGTACACACGCATACACTGCCGCATCGACACACTGCAGACACTCACACGCGCGCACGCACGTACACCCGCACACACACATACACACGTACTACCCAAACATCTGTATATACTCTCGGACGTACTACATTTGCAATAGACTGGAGCATACACACACTTGCAGCTGTATACAGCACATACATTCACACGAGCACACCGAAACTTCTAGAAGGACTATGCAGTATCGGTGCGCTCGCGTATACGTATTTAAGTTTTTTAACGCGTCTTGTGTTTAACTTTTTATACGCAGATGTCGGTGTCACGAACCTCGACTCGAACTCCGGCTCCGTCGACACCTACGGCGGTGACACCGCAGCCCACCACCACCAAACCGCCGCAACCGTCTAACAGGTAACCAAGAAAGTTCTTTAATTTTATCGTTATCATCGATCAATTGAATTTATGTGAATATATTTTTTCAAATATACTAGTTTCTTCCGCTGAGATCTTATCCTTCGAAGCATCAATAGCCCAGTGGTTTAGGGTACAGACTGCGAACCATAACGTCGTAGATTCGGGCTCGCCATTCGACTACTGTCGAAGTACTAACGTTATTTGGCATCTTTAGTATTCGGTCTTTTTTTTACTAACAAATGAAGTACAGAGAAATCTTGTTAAAACACTTAGATTTCAAAAAAAATGATCTTGTTAAATGATTAGCTTTATTGTGTTATTTGGCATCTTTAGCATTATGTTTTTTTTTTTACTAACAAATGAAGTACAGAGAAATCTTGTTAAGAAATACTTAGATTTCAAAAAAATGATCTTGTTAAATGATAATCAATTGAATCGGTGCAAAGGCTTCCATTCTTTTTTAACCTTTACTGCCCCACTACTGGACAAAGATCCGCCCCCATTTGGTTCCAAACAACTCCTTTCGCGTTTTCAAATCAATCGTCACAGAATGCTTTCTCTCAAACGTTGATTTTATTTAGGATACCGGAATGCAACTTGATGTATGTACAAGATGAATGTACATTCGATTTTGATAATGTGTTTACTACATATTCCAAATCGACTAAATATAATATAAAACTCAATGATAGGGAAAAATTGAAGTCTATTAAAGAAACAAGTAGTTAAATATACTGGTCTAAGTCAGACCATACCGCGATGTAAATTTTTACTAGCGCCATCTAGTGATTTGAGTAATCAACAGTGTGTCTCTTTCCAGTAACCGGTCACTTGCCGCCGCGGAGCCGATGGCCCGCGGCCACCACTCGGAGCGCGCGCGGGATGCGGAAGTGCCCTCCAAGAAAGGTAAAGGTAACTCGGCATGTATCAATATCACTTTATATTACTTCCACTTTTGAAAATGGTACACTCTTGAAAATAACAGTGGTTGAGCCACGCATCAGCTTTTGTTGTGGTATAAATGGGCCGGGTCGACCGGGGAAGTACCACGACCTCACAGAATATCGGCGGGAAGTAGAAGTTTAACAAACTTCTGCGTTTTGTCTGGTGAGTGCAGGTAACCGGAGGCCCACACACCCCCTTCCCCCAATTGGGGGGGGGGGGCACACTAAAGCCGGCAACGAATCTGCTATCCCTCTGGTATTGCGGGTGTTCATGGGCGGCAGTAATCACTTACCATCACGTGAGCCGCCTGCTCGTTTGCCGGCCTTTTATATTTAATTTTCCGGTACATAGTTTTATTAATTGCAACCAGTTTAAGTATCGATAAAATCACGACAAAAAACGACTAAAAGTGACGACAGCCGAATGATTGGGCGGTCGGAATTTCAATTGACCCGAGAAAATAATTGTCAAGAGACCTGAGTTCGATATTTTTTCTCATTTTTAAGAGTTAATCTCTTGTCGGTGAGCATCTGTGTTAGATTAGTTGTGAAACTCTCTCCATCTTTCTCTTTTTCTGTTTTTACTATCACAGGCTGCACGGACTCTCGTTATGTTTGATGGCCATGTTGTGTTGAAATAAATATTTTCTTTCTTTCTCTCTTAATTTGTAACGTATAGCTTATCCTTTGGTCTCCTCTGCCACACTTTCCTTCTATCTTTCCCTCCATGATCTTATTAATGAGTCTATCATTTCATATTGATGGTGTTATGTTTAATTCTATTTTCGTTCTAATCTTGTTTTGTAAAATCTTTAGTAGAATTTTTGAAGCTTGTGTTTTGTAGTGGCTCCAACCACGTTCCCATTCTTTATACATTAAAGCGCTAAGTCAGACTCTGATCTCATAACCCTCGGGCCTGTGTCCTGTTTTGCATTGTCTTTTTTTTCTTCGATATCCTCCTTTTGTAATCTTTCTCCTTTATAGAGTTCTTCAATTTATAAAATTGTATTTATCGATGAAGCTTTATTTTCCTGTGGTATGTCACGTTGCGGAGTGAAAATATAATTAGAATAAATATGTGGGCAACAGTTACTAGCATATGCAACCTAGTACATGTAACCAAATGGACATTTCAAGTCTCAAATTTACCAAAAACTAAAAAAAAAATCACGCAATTCCCAATACAAGGGTAGACAGAGGTCAAGTCTAGACAATTAAGTCCCTTTGACCCACCTTGCACCGAAGATATTTTTGGGACAACGTGACAGGCGGTGAGCCCGTCGCCGTCTTTAAGTCCAAGCCAACGATGAAATTCGTACAAAATTTTTTTTTGAAAAACTCATTGGTACTGCCACCTGGGGATCGAACTCGGGTCTCTCGACCCGAAATTCCGACCACCCAACAACTCGGCTATCGTGACTTTCAAATCAAAAAACTAAAATAAAATAAATAATCTTAGCCGATATCACCATTCAGTGTATGTAGATAATGAACTCTTATGATAATAATAAAAAAGATACAAAATGAAACATCATGGTTTGATTTGCGACGTTTTTATTTAACCTAGGACCTTAATATAAAATTTAATTTTAATTATACATTGTAAAATTTATTTAAGATTTTAATCGAACTAATAATATAAAATAAATGTTTCAAAGGGTCATCATCCAGTAGCGCCAGTCAAAGTGGCAGCTCCAGTAAGCAGCATCAGGTAATGAGTTATTTTATTTAGTTTAAGTTATAATCTCCACGAATAAATGTTAGTAAAACTTGTTGCTAAACGGTTAAATAAGAATGTGTTAGACTTAATTGTTGAATCTGGAGTGCCATTACAATTATGTTGCAGTTTTCCTGTTTCTTTTTGATAGGAAGTCAAATTATGATATATACATACATACATACATAGCGGCCTCTTTAAGTCCATTGCAGGACATAGGCCTCTCCCATAGGGACGATTTGCCATAATCGCCACCCTTGACATGTGGCAGCAGACCACTCGCACCTCTGACGCTGCTGCCCATCTTCGGTCTGATTATTTTGATCTGATATTTTTAGAGATGGTTATCCCGCCATATTTCGGTTGGCCTATATTCGATATTCAACAATATTCAAGGCTGTTTCCCTTAGAAGAGGCTACCTCTTGCAACACCCTCGGAAAGAAAGGGAGTTGCAATATTCTTACACTGTTACTGCACGGTCAAAGTTATGATAATATAATTAAAATTAAAAACCGGATTGGTGATCGCAGTACCAGACCATGACGCACACATTGCTGTGCGTCAATTTTTGAACAATTTGCTGAGTTTTTGATCTGGTATTTTTGCTATGATTATTCCGACATCTATCGGCGAATTGTAGCCGCCTCTTACAAGAAGATCTTCTGTTGCCACTCAACACCCTGGGGAAGAAAGGCAAAACAAAGGTCTTACGCAGTACCGACTACCGGCGTAACTTAGCTCTACCAGTAAAAGCATAGTAGGCTGAGGCTAACTTTCGAAGACCAAGTAAGCAAACTTTTCGAAGAGGGGAGGATCGAAAGTACTCGGATACCTAGATGTACGTGTTTGAAGATAATATATTAACGACCTCGATTGACGAGTGGTGGATCGGTTTTCATAGTGTCGCTCTGAGGTGCCAGGTTCGATTCGACTTGTGGTACGTGACACATGGCAATCTGTCCTCTCTGGCTAACCCGAAGGGGACTATGTGTGAAGTTATTTATTTATATTTTAAGTAACCGCTAATGTTATAAAACTTGCCGCGTGTGGTCAGCAACTAGCGGCGGCGGCGGCGGCGCAGATGGCGTTCGAGCAGCACAGCGCCGCGGCCATGCAGGCGCTGCAGCACCAGCTGCTCAGGGGTACGCTGCACTCCACTCCACTCTACTCCACTCCAGTCCACTCCACTCCACTCACTCCACTCCAGTCCATTCCAATGCAATTGCACTGTTATCTTTGCTTACCGCTCAACTACCGACTTTGATGAAATTTTGCACGGATACAAAATCACGATAGCCGTATGGTTTGGTGATCGGAATTTCGAGTCGAGAGATCCGAGTTCGATCCCCAGGTGGCCGGCTCGTAACTATGTTTTTTTTTTTTTCAAAATTCATGTACGACTTATATCGTTGGCTTGGATATAGAGACGGCGATGGACTCACCAACTTTCACGTTGTCCAGAAAAATGTTTTCGGTGGAAGGTGGGTCGAAGGGACTTAATTGTCTAAACTAGACTTCTGTCTACCCCTGTATTGGGAAAGACGTGAAGTTGTAGTTGTTTTTACACGGATATAGTTTGTCAGAAATTTCAATATTTTAAAAACAAACGCACGTGTATCAGAAATAAAGAAATGTTTTTACATGTGCGCGCTTATCATAGATACCCATTGCTGAACTAGGGCCCTCCCCACTTAAGAAGTATTTGTAACGTCTCGAGGGCAAGCGTACCAGAGGCCTTGCACCTAAGACGCTACTTGCTCCCAGTCGGTTGATTGGTTTAGTATTTTTCAAAATGGTTATGTCGTCCTTCCAATAATCACAGGGTAAAAAAGTAGGGGGAGGTAGTATTTTTAAAGGGACACCACACGGTCATGTTTCATATGAGTGTGGAAAAATACAAGTGTGTGTGTGTTGTTTTCCATTATATACAATAGTAAATAATATTTGGTTTTAATTACTAATGTCAGTTTTTTTTTATAACTTAACAAAAAAGTAAAACTTGCAACCTGTTTTAAATTCACAAATATATTTCTTTACTGAGAGTACTGGGAGTTGTGTGTACATGCGCGCGTATGCGTACGTGCGTGCATGCGTGCGTGCATGCGTGTACGTGAGTGCGTACGTGTACGTGCGTGCGTGTACGTGCGTGCGTGTACGTGCTTGCGTGCGTGTACGTGCGTGCGTGTACGTGCGTGCGTGTACGTGCGTGCGTGTACGTGCGTGCGTGTACGTGCGTGCGTGCGTGTACGTGCGTGCGTGCACGTGCGTGCGTGCGCTGAGTGTGGCGGGTGCGCAGGGCTGAGCGGCGCGGCGGGCGGGCAGAGCATGTCTGCGGCGGCGGCGGCGGCCATGATGCAGTTCTCGCCGCTGCTGTACACCTACCAGCTGGCGATGGCGCAGGCCTCCGCGCTAGGTAAGCGTTGTACGTATTGCATCGCATCACTACTTACATCCCGCGGCGCCCGTGCCACCCGAATGCGCTCCATCTGACTCCAGCGGCTGACCGTTGCTCCCTATACATCATTTCTCTCATCTCAACCCTAGTTTAATTAGTTTTGTTAGGTTAGAGTTTATATTCGTGTTTTTTTTTATGGTTCTGAAATCGAAATGTACATACTTTTTTTAAACCATTCTGCCACCAAATAGCACTGTTGTTTTTCGCTTTCAAAAGCATATACAGTCAGTGTGTAATTCAGTGCTTTTGGTAGACAATTAGTCTGTAAGTTGTTTCGATTACTTGGACTTAATTACAAGCGTTTGGTAGACAAATGGTTTGTAAATTCTTTTGATTCCTTGAACTTAAGGAATGAAAAGGTGTGTTGTTTAATCTTTGTTTTAATTGTTTATAGATATCCATAGGCTGCAGTAAGCCTATCATTACCTTATTCCATCTTTATCCCATTAAAAATAACTCTTAAAATTTTTAGAATTAACTATCTGTAAAGTTAAATTAACGCAAAAGAACTAATACGTAATTATAAGAACTACATATAGTTAATAAACATAGTAGGCGAGTGAAGTGAAGCTTTTCAAGTAGCTTCAATTCTTTTACACTTTATCATTACTTAAAAATTTTGAGAATGCTCTTCTTACATTTCATGTATTTTTATTCTTGCGTTTATGTAATGTAAAAGCTCGATTACTTTACTACTTTCGATTTAATTTTAATACTAACCTAAATTTCTAAATTGCGGTATAAATAGGTTACGTCCACCATAAAATAGTTCTGTTTCTTTGTTTCAAAATATAAAAATTTGAGTCTTGTAACTAACAGTTTGTGGAAAAACTGTTAGTATTTTATTACTATAACGATATCTACAAAATAAGTTCAGTACCTTTGTTTTCAGAACCATGCAAATTTCTTCCTAAAATATTTAAATGCTAAATTTTATATCCGTTTGCTAAATTGTATATTTAAGTGTTCCAACAACATACTGGCTATTTTTCTACAGTTACAGATGGAGTGCGTTCTCTTTAATCACTTTTATATAAAAATCATTAAATGCATTTCACTGTTTTAATTAATATCGATACAATTATATTTTCATGGGTTGCTACCTAACGGCATGTGCAAGTCCACTGCAGAATATAGCGGAAGCTATAATCACATTGCTTGACAAAGCGAATTAGCGATTAATATTGTTCTGAAAGTTTGTTAAGGCAGCCAGCTCGCCAATTGACGACTGCCTTTTTTAATTTACATTTTTTTTTCTTCACCTCTTACGACACTATTGAAACATTTTGCAAACATTTATGTTCAAATTGAAAAATAACGGACTATTTGTTTTAAATAGCAAACAAAACATAGCAGGCAAATTTGAAAATGTCACATGCCGTTCTCGTAAGCGCGGTAGGGGGTCGGAGGAGGAGGGGGGTTGACTTAATAAGAGGTTTATTCGAATCCACGTCACCACCAATCGTCCGAACACCATGTCTGCTTATTGGCGGTGTGACTCTCGCAGCGGGCAAGGGCGGCGGCGGCGGCGGCACGGCGGCCATGGCGGCCGAGATGCAGCGCGTGGCGGAGGCGCAGCGCCAGTACCTGCTGGACATGATACCCGGACAGCACGGCCGCAACCCGTGGACCAAGAACTGAGCCGCGGGGGTCGCCCCGAGGTGATGCGGCCCATTAAAGTTACCGCCTGTGCACTACTTACAGTTGGACAGTCTTTTTTTTTAAAAAAAAAAGAAATGTCACAAAACATTACTATTCTCGTTACCTCGAACTGAGTTGCAATGCTTGTGTCTGGAGTGGTTTACAATAGTCGAATGGCGGGTCCGAACCTGCGACTTTATGTTTCGCAGTCCGCATCCCTTAACTATTAGGCTATTGACTCTTAAGTCCCCTTCTCTTAAATGTTTAGTAAATTTTTTTTAAAACATAGGTATAGCTCTTATCCCAAAGTAGCTAAAACACATGTTTTATGTGTGGTGCTCGCAAACACAGACCCTAGAAAATGTAGAAAAAGTGTTTTTCTACATTGACCCAACCGAGAATCGATCCCCGGAACTCGGAGCTGACTGGTGTTTATGCTAATCTTCCATATAGGTCTGATTATTTTTGTCTGATAATTTATCCCGCCATCTATCGGTTGCCATAACGATATTCAAGGCTGTTTCCCTTAGTCGCCTCTTACGACACCCACGAAAAAAAAGGGAATGGCAATATTCTTACACCATTACCACACGGTTAAGTTCTTCTTATTTACCGCCTATCTATATCAGGATGTGGACAGCAAGTTACTCTGCGGTAAGATGCTGCATCTTCCTGGAGAGTAACAAGAAAAATAAAAAACTGCGCTTGCCAGGCGAAGCCCCTCATGGAAATAGATCTATACTTTGTAGAAATTTCTATATAAGTAAAAAAATTGTAATTACTTTTTAATTACAGATGCTAGTACGACGATGAAGCATTTCGAAGCATTAAATGTAGCACTTTGAATTTTAAGTAATAAGTTAGCTAGGTATTGAAGGTAGTTAAATATTTTAATGTTAAGCAGTGGTGATACAGTAATGATTTAGCATATGTTTTATGTGGCGATCACATTGGTGAATCTTGAAAATGAAATCACAATGAAAATAATAAACTATCTATATGATAATTAATCAAGACTTATT
Source organism: Sericinus montela (assembly GCA_029286605.1). Lineage (NCBI taxonomy): Eukaryota > Metazoa > Arthropoda > Insecta > Lepidoptera > Papilionidae > Sericinus > Sericinus montela. Next base: position 888,381 of record JAGSMR010000014.1, read on the forward strand.
AATGATGAAAGCATTAAATATTTTATCGCTATAAAATGTAACTTGCAGCCGACCCTAACCCGTATTTCTAACCGACTTAAAAAAAATTGGAGGTTCTTAATTCGGCTGAATGTTCACATATCCCCAAGATATTTTGCATCAATTCAGAGCATTGATTGTAATTGTTGGGGGGAATTAGTGTCGTTTCATGAGTATAAAGGAAAATTTTAATTTCTCTTGCTTAGTTTTTCCTTTCTATTCTCAATTACAAATGTGTCTCAAAATTATTATTTTGTTGTTGATGTGATACTACACTATAGACCCACTGATTCTGCACAGTTTGTTTTTTTTACAATCATGATTATAAAATATATTCCAGCCTAATCTATCCATTTTCACGAAAATGTGTAACGGAAGTATAAAATATTTATGCTTCATATTCATTAATATAAATGAAAAATCAAAGTAATTTGTGTATTGTTTACTTTTTATGCATTTAAAATCAAACCATGTAGTTGTCTTTTCTTCTTATGAGGTTGTATTAAAATATTTAGCAATGGCGAAAAAGCCAACTTCTTTAATAAAGTATAAGCCATTGACATGTTTGGTCAATAGGATTTAAATAAAAATATATATAATGCACAACATTAAATACGTAAAGAGGATAAGGTTAAAAGGTTAAGTGTCTAGTTATAGTTAGTATAGGAGAATAAATATGTGTGAAAGTTTGAAGTTAGTGTAATTTTGATCATTTTGTATGTCGATTTTAAGATTAATAATAAATTGAAATTGTATAAACATGAGTTTTATTGATTTGAAACAAAACATTTCACTTATAGCTAGTATAGATTCCTCTGTCAGTCCTTTAACATTATCGCTGAAGTCACCAGATTCTGAAAAAAAGATTATATATAGAAAAAGTCACTTGTCCTTGTACTGGGTTTTTTTCATATAAATTATAGTAAATTGGTTGGATGATCGGAATTTGAATCAAGAGACTTGAGTAAGGTCCTCGGGAGCTAGACTAACACCAATGAGTTTTTTGCAAAACTAATGTACTTTTTTTTTAATGTAAATTATAATTTGTACTTTTTTAATGCTTTTACTATAAAAGAGCATTGTATTTGAGGTGCGAGGACTACTATGCACGACTGTGTCAAATACAGTCGAGAGTAGAGCGTCAAAGATGATGATAAAACGGGATGTGATAGGCCAAGACTAACTTTCAAAGACCCATGTCAGGAAATTGCTCAAAAGGGTCAAAGTGTGTAAGTATCCTTGTAAAATAGACATGCATGTATGAAAAAAAAAGTACTATTAATATTGTGGGCTTGGACATTAAGACGGCGACAGGTTCAGCGCCCATCACTTTGTATCAAAATAGGCTCCGGTGAAATTTGGGGCTAAAGGCCTCAATGTCTCTACACAACAACTAAAGACAAATAAAATGTAGGAGGTGCTCTTACCTCGCCGCCACGATAGGGTGGAGGTTCACGAGTTCGAATCCCGCCCATGTCAATTGAAGTTTTAAAACGCTTTAAAAATTAATGAAAATCATCATGATAACTTTTACATATTATTTCAAAACAGTTAAGTTGACATCTTGAATGTATTTGGTAATACGTATGTATTTTGTTTAATTTTTATTTTTCTTTTTAAACAAATTTTGTAATGAATCGAAAATTTTCAGTTCATTTGTAACAAACATTTCAGGCCAGATAAGTGCAACGAAATTGACATTTAAAGATAAACTAAGTTCTTTTTATAAAAATTTAAGGTTACAAAAATATTTTTTGAGATAATAAACTAGTAATAAAAACATTGTTGAGGTCTTTAAAGTTTACATAGATACCTATTACAGGAAATCTCGCTCTTCCGTAGCCATATTCTATGATTTATTAGTTTGTTACCTAAATATATACAAGGAAAGTAAAAAAAATAAAATATATTTATAAACTTCTTTTAATGCTTTTACATACAGTCGAGAGTAGTGCATCAAAAATAACAATAAAAGGGGTTGTGATAAGCCAAGAGAAGCCCGGTCGGGTCAATGTAGAAAAAACAACTTTTTCCAAATTTTCACGGGTGTGAGTGTTTGAGGTGCCTTCGTTGTTTCTGATTTCCATATCTCAAGTGCTTTAGCATCTTACATTGGGATCGGAGCAATGTATTTATTTATTAAAAAAAAATTTACCCGCACGTTACATACCTGGTGTGCATTCAAATATTCCATATCGGAGTCCGCTGCCAATATTTGCACGGCGTCCAATATAACATCCGCCGCTTTCTTTACGTTCCGCGCGAACATAGCCAGCACTTCGCTCACTGAAACCTGACGAAAATGTGATCCATTGATTGTTTAAAAAAATATCTTCACGGCATTCACGTGCGGGGACAGAAATAAAGAAAATGAACTCCTAACAACTCACCTTAACCAAAGACATTTTGAGAGACAACGTGATAAGTGGTGCGTCTATCGCTGTCTATGTCCAAGCCAACTATTTAAATCGTACATAGGTTTTTGAAAAAACCCATTGGTACGAGCTTTGAGAATCGAACTCACCCCGACTCTTGACTCGAAATCCGATCTCCCAACCACTCGGCTATCGTGGATGATTGTTTTATGGCTGATTGTTTTCATTCATTTATTACAGAACTTTACTTATATATGAAAATAAAAAAATATATCTTCACGCAATTCCCAATACAGGGGTAGACAGAGGTCAAGTCTAGATAATTAAGTCCCTTTGACCCACCTTCCACCGAAGATATTTTCGGGACAACGTGACAGGTGGTGAGCCCGTCGCCGCCTTTATGTCCAAGCCAACGATGAAATTCGTACATAAGTTTTTGAAAAACTCATTGGTACTGCCACCTGGGGATCGAACTCGGGTCTCTCGACTCGAAATTCCGACCACCCAACAACTCGGCTATCGTGACTATTATATATATGATGTATACTATAAGAAAATGAGTTCGTTTATTTGATACACTTTTACGCAATAATTGCTGAACTGAGTCTGATGAATTTTGGAAGAGATGGGTGAGGAGACCTTAAAGACAGGCTATTTGTTATTGCGTTTAACGACATAAATTGCGGGCAAAAGAAAGTTAATAATTTAAAGTTAAAGTTAAAAATTTTACTGAATCTACTTTTTGAATATATATCTGTAAGAAGGACAAAGTTAACCATGATCGCATCTAAAAAGGCGTAACATAACATACAGATAATGGATGATTGCAATAATAAGGAAGTAAATCCTTCAGAGTGATTAACATTAAATCTATAAAGATTTTAGCGAGTCTAATTCTAGACGGTACACAAACAGATACTCAAAAACTATTAATTTTAGCCAAAATTGTGATCATGTCAAAGCTTTAAGTGCTTCGAATATACGGATATACCTTCGAAAAACTTTAGTGACATTTTTAAATACCAAAGCGAAATTAGAAATGGACGTTAACAACTAACAGATTTCTCGTCCTCCCTCCAGCAATCGTAGTCGGTCACCAAGGCGACCGCAGCGTAACTCAAGCCAGCCTCCTTTGCCAGCACGACCTGCAAATTATTGCGTCATGATATTCACTACATGCCCGAATAATCTTCGCTTCGAGTCAATAGATGGCGCTTAAAACATTTAAAAATCTTATTAGAAAAATTAAATATCTTCACGCAATTCCCAATACAGGGGTAGACAGAGGTCTAGTCTAGACAATTAAGTCCCTACGACCCACCTTCCACCGAAGATATTTTCGGGACAACGTGAAAGGTGGTGAACCCGTCGCCGTCTTTCTGTCCAAGCCAACGATGTAATTCGTACATTTTAGAAAAACCCATTGGTACGAGCCCGCCACCTGGGGATCGAACTCGGATCTCTTGACTCGAAATTCCGACCACCACAACCACTCGGCTATCGTGACTTACTAAAAATCTTATGATTTTATGTTTATTTGCATATAAACAAATTTTCAACATACGCTCCACTATATCGGTAAAATATATAAAAGCTTGAAATTGCCATTTACTGCTGACAGGGATAATTAGCTTGAAAAACATCAAACTGAAATAAAACAGTAATGGGTTGCAGAGTATCAGTTACAACGATCCCAACGCGTGGAGATTTTTGCAGTAAATAATATTTGTACTACGAGTAAATGCCAATGAAGTGTCATGGATTAATTATCATTTACACAGACGGTTTAATTTATTTTTTTATCAAGTATGTATAACAACCTCTGGAACAGTGGTCATGTTAACGAGATGCCCGCCCCACTGACGATGCATGAGGCTCTCTGCGCGGCTTGAAAACCTGAAACGGAAAATATATAAAAATAATATGTATAAGATATATATATATATATATATATATACATATATATATATATATATATATATATATATCGTCGAGCTGTGAGGCCAATTCATTACCACTGCAACTAATCTTAGTTTCAGTGGTAACCCATTTATTATATTATGTGCGAATTCTTTCACGCAGTTTATTAATTTATCACAATTAAAATATCATGTTTGCTTGGCTTTCAATAATTGATTTTTTTATTCTCACACGTAAGATATATACAGCATACATATAGGTACAGAAACCGTTCACTTAACCACTATTAAGAACATCGTGATCTAGAGAATGTTAGAACTATACCTGGGCCCCTGTATCACTACGGCGGTGCCTTTCTCGTGACACCTATATCCCCTGGATACTGCGGCTTCGGTGAGAGCGCGACGCGAGCGCTCGCAGAAGGCCGGACGCATAGGGAGATGACACACACCTCTTGGTCCTCCCTCCGTTCTGTCGTAGAAAGTGCATTTGCGACCCCATGTCCTGCGGAATAAGGTTACTTATTGTTATGTTAATGATTATTGCGCATTTATTCATTGAGTTCGATCCTCGATTGAGCATTTGTATATTATACCCTTCACCCAACATTATTGAAGTATGAAAAAATTAATGTAATAATGTAAGAATGTTCTGACGTCTGTTTGCAGTTTCAAAAAAAAATAATCTTCTGAGATCAGACTCCCTGTATTTGTAAACGTGAATTAAAGTTGTACCTGTCTATAAAGTCGTCCAAAACCACCAGATCTCCAGGCTTGTATTCTTCAACCAGCGAGCCGGTCGCCGTGGTGGCGAGGACGTGTGTACAGCCGACCTCCTTCAGCGCCCAAATGTTGGCGCGATAGTTTACGTCACTGGGTACAAAATAAACAAATGATGAAAAACGGTTTATGTTCCCATCTAAAGCCGAGTACCGAAACAACATATAACTTAGTTCGGGCGCGACCTGAATTGTTTAAACATTTCATACCATGGAATCAACATCAAACGTGGCAACCAATTCAAAAACTCTTTCATTATTTTATTCGTGAACAATTCATATACGATTTCCACTAAATGACGTTCTGGTACAAAAAACTTTATTGAGTTTTGGAGCTACAATTGAATTGAATTGCTTGTTAAAAGATCATGATATGCCCTCAGCTTGAGGCCTACCATGGCCTTCCAGGAGATACATTTCATTCTATCAATAGTATTCGAAAATTGTATAACTATGAAATATCAACACAACACCTAGATACCAAGCCTATTATGACCTGGATAAGAATATTATTGATGAGCATAAAATATAAGTAGGTACGCTCAAAAAATATCACGCACCTTAGATGCTTCTGCGAAAAAAAGATCAGTTCAATTTAGGTTACATATTTTTCAATATGTTTATACCGCCATTTATCGGTAGCTGTTGCAGCTTCACTGGCCATTCATTCCCTTACCATATGTTTTTAAAATCAATAATAAATAGAATAACTTATTTTCATGGATAGCTTCAGTTCTATAAAAATATCTGTAGTAAAATATATTTATATTGGTTTTATTGTTTTACTTGCCTACAGTTTTTTAAATCCTATAACTATCTCAGCGGATTACAGTTAAAACGCAAACCTTGGTTGATACTGATGTTTTCTCCCGTGCCTCGCTAGCAGCACACATGCCACTCCTTTTATTTGCCCCTGTAGTAGAACATCGGAAGGTTTGCCGAACGGTGTGCTCACGTCTAACTCCACTGGGTTTTCGAATAAAGTCGGGTCATCGAAGCCTGAACCGCCAATAATACCGATCTGCATTTTAAATGTTTAATTTTAAACATTTTAAATATATATTATCACTATTATACTGGAGTAGACAGAGCTATATGTTACAGAGGTATATGTTACAGAGCTATATGTTACAGAGCTATATGTTACAGAGGTATATGTTACAGAGGTATATGTTACAGAGCTATATGTTACAGAGCTATATGTTACAGAGCTATATGTTACAGAGCTATATGTTACAGAGCTATATGTTACAGAGCTATATGTTACAGAGCTATATGTTACAGAGGTATATGTTACAGAGCTATATGTTACAGAGGTATATGAGACAGAGGTGATGTACGATATACCTGAGGATCGAACTCGGGTCTCTTAACTCGAATTCCGTTCACCTAACCACTCGGCTGTTGTAACTAAACATTTAAAGAATAACAATTCGATAGCTTCTAATATAATTCTACATTTTTTGGGTAACTTTCAAAAACACTGTAGAGAAAACAAACTCAAAAAACAAAAAGGGTAATCTATTCGTAAATTTTGCGACGTTTTACCAGTCCGACTGGAAACAAACGAAGAGATTCACAATATGGCATATAATCTTATAACAAAATGATCGACAATCTTTTTGGTTTGAGCACGTCAAACGAATGTGTGAAAACTATATGAAGAAAATATATAGCGCGAAAGTTAACAGGTTGAGGTAAGTCAAGACTAAACTTACGAAAACTATATGAACAATTGCTAGAAGATGAGAGTGTAGAGTACTCGATTTTCTGGGCGTGCGTGTATTATGAAAGTAAAGAATTTGATAAAAGCAAAAGATGCAAAGCTACTTATTAAAAAAAATAAGTATTGTCTCTATGAATCTTTCACTTACTTAGCTTTTTTATATTTCTATAAAGGGAGGCAAACGAGCAGGTGGCTCACGTGATGTTAAGTGATAACCTCCGCCCATGAACACCCGCAATACCAGAGGCATAGCAGAGCGTTGCCACCCTTAGTGTGCCCTCCCCCCCAACCTTGGGGGAGGAGGTTGTGTGGGCCTCCGGTTACCTGCACTCACCAGACGAAACGCAGAAGTTTGTTAGACTTCTACTTCACGCTGGTATTCTGTGAGGTTGTGCTACTTCCCCATTCGAGCCGGCCCATTCATGCAACAACAAAAGCTGATGCGTGACTCTACCACTGTAAAAGCTGCTTAAAGGCCTGTAAAAGTTCACTGTAGGACAGAGGCCAACCCCTATGGAGGATTTGGTATAATCGCCATGCTTGATTAGCGGCTTGGTGATTACAACACCATGCACAGCACCATGCATCCTAGACAGTGCGTTTAGTAATTGGCTTAATTTTTGGTCTCAGGGTTTCAGAGCAGGCATTTGAATCCGCTTGCATTAAATATTCATAATATTATCATGATATAGTATCAAAACACAGGGCTGGATAACAAGTGTGTTCACTATGTAACATTCATACAAATTGCTAAAAAGGTTAGTATTAAATGATAAATCTTATAGAAGCAAGAGGAATTCAAAGACAATGACACTTCAATCTTTTCTCTCTACTGATATTTTATAAGATTAATGTGAACATAAAACTACCAATACTCCAGAAGTCAAGGCTGCAGTAGTCACACTTTATTTATTTATAACCTTTAATCCTGACAATACATAATATAAAAAATTTCATTACATGTACATAAAGAAGACTATATATTAAAATTAATTAATTCATGCAACTTAACATTTATATATATTTTTTTTCTTCAACCATTATATTATTGCATTGTAATTTAATCAGTCAGTGTGCCTTTTGGCATAGGCCTTCCCTAGAGTTTGCCATAGTAGTCATATTGCAGCCTAAAACACTGGCAACCTATAACAAAGGTTCTGGATGGGTTTTTAACATTCAAGGACTAAAATGCAATATTATATAGATCATTATTAAACTGTCTTCTCTAAACCAGAACTAGATTTTAAGTGGAACAAAAGAGTTTTACTGTCATTTGGTCCTAAAAATATGTAAGAGAAACAATCCTAGACAATAAAAGTTTTTAACTGCTGCCAATACCAGAACAAGTAATCACAATCCATACCAAAACAATAAACAAAAGGACTATCATGTGCAAGACATGGCATTGTTTCTGTATGTAGTATTAATAATTTCCTGTACAGGCAAAAAATAGATAAAATTGATAATAAGGAAGTATAAATGGTAACAAAGAAAACTAAATGAATTGTTGTATTAAATTATATTCTTAAATAAAAATCAGTTATGAATATATCAACAAAACCTAATTTACAATATTAACTACAATTAAAATGAATGGTTAAATGCCATAACTGGGCAATTTTCACAGCGATTTTTACTGTTTGTCTTCTAAGCCTTGTTGAAACTTAACTTCTTTTGTTGTTTCATGAGCTTTCTTCAGACTTTGAGCCAATTCAAAATATTTCTTTGATTTATCTAAGTCCTTCTCAACTCCATCTCCTTTTTTATACATCAAGCTGACATTGGCACATGCATAAATACTACCAAGTTCGCATGCCTTGTTTGCAAATTGAAATGCTTGTTTAAGATCTGGTTTAATTAAATAGTCAATGTTCTTATTTTTTTCAGGCTTATGCGGATTATATTCAGCTACATTCCTTGGTACTCCAACTAGATACATTCCTGACAGGTAATGGCATGCCATTTCATCATTCCGATCACAGCTTTTTTTTAAGTAGTTGTAGCCTAAAATTAAAATACAAAAATCGTAATACTTTACTCATTTTAAAAATAAGTAACTGTTCAGTTAAATTTTCGTTATCCCTAGGACTGATTAATAAAGAGTTAATAACAATATTGGATGCATAAAAAATATTATGCAATATATAAAAATAGCAATATATGTTTACAAAATAAAGCACATTACCTTTAGGGACATCTCTCTGTATTGTAACTCCAGGACCTGTAGCTGTTAGTAATAAACCAGCATGTAGACATGCTGCAGATTCGCTTTGTTCACATCCTTTTTCGAAGTATTGTAATGCTTCTGCCGAATCTGGTTTATCTCGCCCGCGACCAATTAAAGCGTAATTCCCATATTTTAAACACGATTTTCCGTGATTATGATCAACACAATTGTTTTTATATACTGTAGCAGCTTTTTTATAGTCTTTTTTAATTGCTTCTAAATAGTCGCCTAAAAGATGACAAACTTCTGGCTTCTTCTCTTGGTAACAGCCGAAACGGTACTCTATACCCAAGTTTTCGACGTATTTTTTAACATCTTCTTCCTTTTGTAAGTCATAGGCCATAATTTTCTAATATAGTTTTGATTGAATTCGAGGTTAGATAATTAGATAACACCACATAGGAGAACACGATAATACTCAAAATCGAAACAAAATGTCAAAAACGATAACGCTTATCAATTAAATTTGTAAACAAGTCAATTGAGCATCTTTTTTTCACAATTAAATTCACTGACATCTCAAATATTAATATTATTTATTAATTTAGTAATATCTAACCATTACTAAATTAATGAAAACTTTTTTTAATAAAAAGAAACAGCGATTAACATAAAGAATTGAAATTTGTTATTATACATTACCTTAATTTTCTTAGTATCGCCCATTTTACAAGTATGAAAACCGGAAAGTTAACAACAAAATAAATAAATATATCGCGTAAAATAAAAACACAATTATTTAATAGTGTCAGGAAATAAAGCCTATTAAAAAGGAAATGCGAAAAGACAGCGACCGAAACAAGTGGAAAAAAAGTGTGGCCATATTTTATTTGAAAAAGAGACAAAAATCCTGTCAAAAAATCAAATCTACATATCATATTTGATATGTAGATTTGATTGACAATAAATTTCGGTTTCTTTTCATTTTTACTGTTTCTCGTTTATTCTCCATTTATAAGTATTTTACGTTATTTTATAAAAAAAAAAAAAAAAAAGTCACGATAGCCGAGTGGTTGGGTGGTCGGAATTTCGGGTCAATAGACCCGAGTTCGATCCCCAGTTGGTAGGCTCGTACCAATGAGTTTTCAAAACTTATGTACGAATATCGTTGGCTTGGACATAAAGGCGGCGACGGGCTCACCACCTGTCACGTTGTCCCGAAAATATCTTCGGTGAAAGGTGGGTCGAAGGGACTTAATTGTCTAGACTCGACCTCTGTCTACCCCTGTATTGGGAATTGCGTGAAGATATTTATTTTATTAACAATAGAAATATTAGATTATAAGTTACTAATCCCTGGTGTTGGTGAGTTATATGTTTTGTTTTGTCCTTTGTTGTGTATTTAGAAGTCTCAGGCAACACTCTGAACTTGACTCATGACTGACTTGATATTGGCAGAATTCCGATAGGAGAAGCCATACACCTAAAAAACAACAACAACAATTTCGCATTATTTTTATTAGAAGTTTTTATAAAATTATATTTTTGCATGCAAAATTCCCGGCTAACCGATTCCGACGGAACTCCACATCTAAATGTGGAGTTCCGATCGGCTCCTCTGAATTTTCTTATTTATTAATACTTGACAAAAAACAAAAAATAAATTATGTTTATATTTACTATAATTATTGTAAATAAAAACTACAATTATCACACAGCTCTACTCCTCGTGGCATGTTTTTTTTTTGTTTATTTATTTAATAATTAATTACAACACAAATATACACACATTAATTACAAGCCCGAAGGATTCGAACCAATCTTACATCGGACTTTAATCTTCATTTTCTAATGAAATGGCTAAATCAGTTAGAGGCGGGAGGAAAGGATGATAAAGCTGTAGGTCGGTTGCGTAAAGATGGAAGTTGGAGAAATAACGTAAGAAATGTAGTAACCGAATTAATAAAACCAGAAAAAGAAGAGGCGTGACTTCCTCATAAAACTTGTCCTTGATGTCCTTATCCTTGTCCATGCTTGGCGCATATACACCGATGACATTTAGGTAATTGTCATTAGCCAAGTGTAAACACAACGTGGTCACGCGGTTCAAGATGTCAATAGGACACTCTTCCAGTTTTCGTATAATGTCATTTTTGTTCGTGAAACCGACACCAGACCTCCCAGTGTCTGACGATGGGCCTCCTTTCCAAAAGAAAGTATACCCACACAGTCGTTCAACCCTCTCCTCCTCGTCAGCCAGCTGCGTTTCACTGAAAGCAGCGATATCCACACTGTAGCGACGGAGTTCTCAGGACACGAGAGCAGTTTTATGAAAATGGCACAGGTTGTTATCGTGATCAAGGAGGACGCACGCTCCACGCAGTAAACGTCATATTATGAGTTTTTGAGATATTCAGTCTATTCTTTTGTGTCTTTCGACTGCGCAAAGGTTGATGCTGAGACACCAGCGGTTACTACCTGTGTGATATGATAGGGCTAAGCCTTTTTAGGACATCTTTTCTAGTCTCCTCCCTTATTGGGGAAAGGACTCTCTAAATAGGGCTGCTTTATCACTCAGGACGCTACCGAATCACCGCCGATAAATCAGGCAAAGCCTGTTTGCATCACTCAGACCTTTTTACCTCTGCCCATCGGCGACTGTGTTAATAGCCAAGTCATTTTCGCATGAGATATTAGAGTACACGATACATTAAAATGTCAGTTTTCGCACTAACACAGATGTACTCTTGCCTCTGCCACCCTAAGTCCAATGGAACGCGAGACCGCTACAATCGGAGAGAAAAATGGCCGTGGACGTTAGCGAAACCTCTAACGCCGACATAAGCTGCTATATTAGAAGATCTTGTCACTGGCCGGGATTGCCAGTCGGTGTTGGAGGGAGGCTTCCGCCTTATTGGGTGGTTGTGAAGGAAAAGGGGAATAGGATACTACTGCCACAGGAGAAGGATCATGACAGCAGAAGCTGGAGCAGTTCGGAGTCGCATACTCGTAGTTATTCCTACAGTACCGGACAGATAAGCTGAAGGAAGCACCCTCTGAACAGGAAAGGATAGCTGAGTGTAGACTATGTACTCAAGAATTCTGGAAATGAACAGTATTGAAATGGGACGAAAGTGGAAAAACGAAAGGAGGATTTTTAGGAGGAGGTATAACATGTGCTTGCTTCCACTTTGATGGAATATTCTGTTAGTTAATAGTTGAATAATTGGATAAGGATTGGAAGGAGATATGGTAAAATTAAAACAATCATTTTTGAGCCCAAGTTTTCAATACCACCCGAAGAAGAAGAAATGACGTGTATGGATTTTTCGACGCATTCTTTAGATACTGAGGTGAGATTAAAAGAAGAGAAGGTTGACTTCGGCATGTAAGATAACGCGAGCAACAAACGTGACTCGATGTAAGGATCAATAGCCAAGGAGAATTTAGAAAAATCCTTGTTAAGATCACTTACATTAAAATCACGACAAATTGCTTTAGAAGAATTGACAGTGGGACTCCGATTTAAAAGTGAATAATAGAAATAGCGCCTCTTTGTCTACACAGACGTAGTGGTTGCGCAATACTTTATACGAGGATAGATTGTTGTCAGAAGGACATAGGTGGTACCTTCGCTTCGCTTTATCTCGGCGACTCTTGAGATTCCCTTCTTTATTATCCCTATATATACCTACCCTATATATATACGGGTCTTTATTTTAGCACTAATTTCATCTAATCTTAGTCTTCGGGCTGGGACATGCTTATCATATTGTTGTAATACTGTTGACATAAATTTACAAATCTTACCATCTTTGTTGATATTGTTATGTAATACATGAGACCAGTCCGTGGTATTAGCAATACGCTGCAGTGCCTCAAGTCAATGTCCTCATAACTACGAAGATGAAGATATTGCGATTTTGGTTTGTGAGCGCGAAATGATGCGTAAGAGGTGAAGAATGAAGGAACTTAAGAGGGAAGTAAGTCTAGAGGTACGGAAGTCAGTTTTCAGCAAGCATGCATTAAAATCCCCTATTAAAATCACGTGACAATAAATTGGACAAAGGCCGCTGAGAAGTCGTTCGAGTTTATGAAAGTAATTTGTGGCAAGATAGTGACTGTAGAAAACTGAGTTTTTGTTACTTTTACTTTTTTATAAAAAAGAGTTAGACAGAAATCTATTCAAGACAATTAAGATCTTCGACCCACATTCCACCGAAGATATTTTCGGGACAACGTGACAGGTGGTGAGCCCGTTGCCGTCTTTATGTCCAAGCCAAAGATAAAATTAGCACATAAGTTTTTTTTAAAAATCCATTGCTACGAGCCTGCCACATGGGGATCGAGCTCAGGTCTCTTGACTCGAAATTTCGACCACCCAACTACTCGGCTATCATGACTTTTACTTTTTGATATTAAATTAAAGAGGCATAAAAGAGATTTAAAATTTCAACTGATACGTGTAAGATTAGGTGGCTCAGAGGTAAGAGCGTTGCCACGGTTCGGCAAATTTCGCGGGTTCGAATTCCGCCCGTGTCAGTTGAAATTTAAAACTTTTTTCTCTATAATTTAATAAAAAAAAATTCAGGTTACTTATGTGCTTCGAAAACAATAAAAAAATTACGTACTACGATTTTTGTACAATTTAAGTCAATTCAACAAAAAGATATTCGGAAGGTGATGCGCTAGCGACAAGGAATTTCGGCACGTAAGTTGATGGCTATAGCACCAACAAATCCTAAAAATTCATACTGAGTGGAAGAAATAGAAGGTTTGAAAAAAGACTCTAAAGTATCGGCTAGATCCCTTGGCTTTGCCAAGAGATGTTGCATCTCTTTGCATTTTTACAAGATGTACTACGGGGAGTGCTCCGAGGAATTGTTCGTTAATCCGAGCCGTTGAATTTCACCATCGAACCTTACGGCATAGTCAATAAATGCCATCAATACCACCTAGATGCTTGGCATTCCACCACAGTGCGTTTTACTTGCACTTGCACTTTATGGAATGTGTTTTCCGGACCGATACAACTTAGGAACCTTAAAGAAAAGAGCCTATATCTTTCTCAAAGGCAGGCAACGCATCTGCTGTTTCTCTTTTGTTGTTTTGTTGGTGTTCATGGGCGGTAATCACTTACCATCACGTGAGCCACCTACTCGTTTGCCTTCCTATTCTATAAAAAAAGTTATAAGGATAAATGTAACACAAGGAAGATAATTGTCCATGCAGTGTTGTTGCATGAACAGTTATCTGTGTTGCAGAGTGTTCAGAACAGTCGCTGTCAGCACTGACGAAACTTTTATCACCTGACGAACAGGAGAACAATTGTCACATTGAATAGCAAAACTTAATCATTGAGCGAGAAAAGAACCAGTTCTTTTGCCATCAGCCGTTACGACCAGTCGTGAATACAATGCCTTTAGAAACTGCAACGCGCGAAGACCCCACAGACTGATCGTCTCTATAGAAAAACAAACTTATAGTCTTCTTTTAGCTTTCAGATGCCTCTGATACTGCCCCGGCCCCTTATCAAGTACCCTTGATGTGAGAGGCAGCTAATCTATCGACAAAAGTAGCGTCCCACATAAGAGCGTTGTCCATCTCCCAAGGGACTAATGTCTAGCCCTCAGGTCTTTTGCTACCCTCCCTAAATATTCCACAAGGCTTTAAAATCGAAGGAATATATCCACGCCACGACGAGATAGTCTGTCGGCATTTTTTGGCATGAAAGCACGTGGAAGCCTAATTAGACGTCATCGCTGCCACAAGGACATCGACGTGGTTGACAAATCTATGCACCAAATCGGAAAACTTTCACTGTATAGTTATGTTCCAAGGTTAGTTGATGGTATATTATTCAGCTAGTGACTGGATTCCTTTGTCTAAACAACTAGAAAGTTGGCGCGGTCTCTGTCACATTGAAAAGCTTTAATTAATCATTTCTACACATTCTCAACCAACGGGATATCCCACCGTGCCGTGAGATATCCCATCACCGTCTCAGTTTGGTTCCAGTGGAATATCTTCGCCGGACAGACACGTATCCATGCTTCATTTATTCTTAAGGATTTTACTGGATAAATTGTGAACACTGTACACGGAGGAAAGAAAACCCGGCAACGCTATACTTAAAAACTCCCTAATACCGATCTCTCCAAATCTGTTAGGTAAAGTAGCTTGAGTCCAGCTGGCTGAGACTAAAGATAAATTTTGAATTAGAGATAGTCAATTTGTTGTAAATTAGAACATTTCCATGTTGGACTCGAGAGAAGTAAATACCTAAATTTAGGAACAAGAACACAATATATTTCTATGAAGGGCAAGGGATTCTCTGTGTATTTGTGCTCGTGGAGCGGAGCCGAATATCACGTGCGCTTTTAAAACGAAATTTGTTTAAAATATTTGGTGTTTAGATAGAAAAAGCTTAAAGTAGATCAGATTTTTCAAAACTTGACTAAATCTACTTAAATCTACTACACAAAGACAAGTATTAAAACTTGTCTTTATGTAGTAGATTTAAATTTTAAAAAGTTTACTAAAAAGTAGATAAATACTAAACATGGTCATACGAATTAAGTGCTTCTTTATTTGGCCTAAAGGTTTAGATACCTGGCCATAAACTCCAAAAAATCTGCTTTATTAGATTTATGGCCTCTCTTTTCAACGAATTAAGTTGTTGAGGCAATGTCACTTGTCATTTCATTTGGTCATTGCCTGTCATAAACAAAGATAATACAATTACTACGTTATAAAAGAAGCTGATTTCATAGAATATCATATTGATAGAATATCAATAAAAACTATTATCAATAAAAATAGATGGTGGTTGTTGTACTTTTTTCTTTTGTTGAAATGTTAAAAGTTACTAAATAAATTTAAAAAACAGAAGACATTGATTTCTATGTTTGAAAATGTCTGAAAATAAGGAACTGTTTACTTCCCGCATGCGGAAAGCTACTCGGAAGATTCACTCAGTTAGCGATGCATTAGTTAATGCAAAATTTGCTCTTTGTGAGTTTTTTTTTTTTAAATTTATCTTTTATAAAAAATCAGTCACTATTTATAGTTGGCTCAAAGAGAAATAAGCTTAACTTAAGTTCAATTTATGCAGAAGTCCACTTGCCTCTCTGAAGACCACTTCTGAACATAGTCCTCCCCCAAAGACTGTCACATAGAATGTTCCTGTGCCATCTGTATCCATCTATTTCCTGCAACATTTTGCAGGTTGTCACTCCCATTTTACATTCATCCCATCTTACATCATGGGGTCGTTCTACACAGTGTTTGCCTGTATGGTGTTGCCACCCGAGCACCTATCTACCCCTATAATATTTACTTAGAAATAATTAAAAGGATGGTGTGAAAAAGGTATCCAGGGCCCTGGGTTCATTACTTTTCTGCTTTATTCTGCAAATGTCAACTTGTCAGTCTATCTTACTTCTTTATAGATAGCATACATGGTTAGTATAAGTAACTTTTATTGAACAATAGTTTTATTGTTATATGTCTACTTTCTTATCTTTGTTGGGTGCCTGATTGATCCTATTCTTCATCTGATTAGTATAATTTCAGAATTGAGCAGTACTGTCAATGAGCTTATCAACTCATTGTATGAATAGATATTATTCAATAAATATGTTGGTTTGTTAGCTTATTAAGCCCGAGTTAAAATTATCAATCTAAATAAATAAATTTTAACAATGGCAAAGTTTAAGTTTTTAAAAGATCCCACAGAAACAAAAAGTTTTATTAAGGGTAGCATGGCCTAATTCATGCTACTTTTACTTACTGCTTTTAAATACTACTATTAAATAAAAGAAAGAATAATTTTTATTCATTTTTCTCATTTCCATTATAATTAACAAGGCTGACCTGTAGGTCTTTGCTGTAGCAAAGCATTAATATAGAATTAAAATCTTTCATTTTAAAAGTAAAGACAAATTCTTCATACCTTTTCACCTTTTTCATTGCCATTCACCTTTTAAATTTTATGTTACAGCATTGCGAGATGAAGCTGTTTGGGGTGGAGGATTATTTGTGTTTTATCATATTTTTGCTTTCCTGGAAGATGCCAAAGAGAGATTAAATATGCCAGATTACAACAAACTTTTTGTAAATAAAATTTTACATAGGTATAGTATTTCCCCTGTTTTTTAATATTGTTACCTGAATTATCTTTGCTAAACTATCTTAAATAAAACAATTCGGATTTAATTATTCCACCATTTTTCTTTATGTGAATGAGGGAAAAAATTTATTTTGAGCATTTGCATTTACAATAAAAATTACACACAGATCAAATCAAATCATTTATTCATCGACATAAGAAAATACATTCGTTTATCTATAGTCATTTTTAATCTACCACCATTTCGTAATGAGGTTCCTCTAATGGAGAAGAAACAGGCGAAAGAAAGTCCATAGGTATCCTCTTTTTTGGTCATTATTTTTAACAATATAATGCATTATAAAAAAAAATAATAAAAAAAATATCTTCACGCAATTCCCAATACAGGGGTAGACAGAGGTCTAGTCTAGACAATTAAGTCCCTTTGACCCACCTCCCCCCGAAGATATTTTCAGGACAACGTGACAGGTGGTGAGCCCGTTGCCGTCTTTATGTCCAAGCCAACGATGAAATTCGTACATAAGGTTTTTTTGAAAAACTCATTGGTACTGTGACCTGGGAATCGACTTCGGGTCTCTCGATTCGAAATTCCAACCACCCAACAACTCGGCTACCGTGACTTTAATATGCATTATAAAATAATTTATAATGCATTATACAAATAAAATGTGAGTTTTTCTAGAAATAGCTTGGGATTTTTTGGAGAACAGATTTTTATGTTTAAATTATTCTGAATTTAAACCAACAATTTTTTGTCGACAACCTCCATTGACCATTGCTGCGTGGCATATCTCTTAGTACGTGTCTCTGCGTACGCATCGGTTTTCATGGTGTCACCATATCCGAGGTCCCAGGCTCGATTCACAGATAGGACATTTTCTCGAGTCTGAGAGTTTGTTTCTCATTGTTTCTAATACAACAGCTATTTACTTAGGGATCAGAGCAATGTATGTGATGTTATCCCTTATTATGTATTTATTTATTTTATTATTTATTTGTAATTTAAGGAAAAAAGCATTTGAAGAAGATCTCGCTCATTACTTAGGGGAGAATTGGCAGAATGAGGCGAAATCACCAGCTTTAGAAAATTACTTGGAGCATTTGCAGAATCTGGAGAAGGAGCAACCAATGCTGCTGATGGCTTATGTGTATCATTTGTATTTAGGTTTGCTCAGTGGTGGCCAGATACTAGCTAAGAAGCGGAGGATGTTTGGGGACAGTATGTATTTTTCTATACATTGTAGATATAAAACAGTGTCTCCTGTGTATGTTTTCCACTCCACACATTACACAAATTACTATATTTATTCAATCATCCTGCAATTCCCAAAACAGTGATAGACAGAGCTCTAGTCTAGACAATTGAGTCCGACAATAGGCATGATGACAGTAGTCAAGTATCGCCAAAATATTTAACTGATCTAATGAAACAGGATTCAAGGATTTTGAAAAATGTATTTATTCTCTTAATAATGACGAGATTTATGATTTATTTGTTAAAAAAAATGTGAGCCGTCATGGGACACCTGGCAGATGTGAAACATCGTGTGTGTACAAGTAATATGCATAAAAGATAATATTATTACAGGAATGAAAAAATGAAGTACTAACAAAATGCTAATGAAAAATTAAGTATTACGAATTTTTACAGAAAATGGTAACTTTATTTAATAAACATTTATTTACATTCAATATTAATATCAAGTGGCCACAAATTAAATATTTGCTCTCTCTCTCTCTGTGACTTCAGTTATAGTTATATTCGATGTTTCCTCTGCCGGTATTACTGTGACGATTGGTCGATGATAACTAAACTACGTTACAAAAGTCCGTAGTAGTAAAGTCCCGTTGTCCCGAAAATATCTTCGGTGGAAGGTGGGTCATAGGGACTTAATTGTCTAGACTTGACCTCTGTCTACCCCTGTATTGGGAATTGCGTGAAGATATTTATATATTTATTTAATACGTTACAAAAGTATTGGATGAAACATTATCAAAAACTATTGTTTTCGCTTTACCTTTCGCTAAAATACATTTTATAGTCGTAGTTTACCTGTTTACGATTTCCACAACAGACATCAGCCATGGAACAAGGATTTAACAAGGCAAATTCTGCTAATTTGCCTAGAGTTGATTCATTAAAGGTGGGAGAGTTCCTAGCTTCAAACAAAGACTTCTGTTCAGTTAATTTAATTTCTGTTCAGTTAGTTCCTTCTGTTCTGTTCTTCTTGCTGGTACTGTTGGACTTTTCCCGAGCTTTCGATGGAATTAACATTTCCTTCTCCTATCAAAGTTAAGTTACTACGGCTTTGATGCAAAAACAGTGAAATGGTTTTCACTGTTTTGCATCAAAGCCGTGGGTAGTAGCAACATAAACACGTAAAAAGTTCGTTCGTTATAATTATTGGATTAAATTTGGTTTTTTCAATATATGTGTACAATTTATGAGTTAATTTAGCTGTTAAACCCACCTGCATTCACTGGTAATAACTTCTCCACTTCACAACCACAATTAAGAAATTTACATTCAAGCAATAACAGTCAAAATGGATATGCAACTTGTCAACAATATTGATAAACTGGAGAAACTTTTTGGCACACGTATGCATGAATACGAAGAAAAGCTTCAAAACTTGCTACGGTGCTGGTTCCATACACCCTGACATCTCATCACTATCTCGAGAGTTTTCCGATTTCAAATCCTTTGTTTGGCAAACTCTGTCAACTATGAAGATGCAAATTGAACTTCTTACCCAAGGTTTAGACAGACATGAGACTGCTATGAGGAGGAAAGTGCTTCTTCTTCATGGGATTACTGAGAAACCTGGCGAGAAAATACATGATGTAGTCCTTAAAGTGATAACTACCCAGTTGAAGTTATCCGAAGTTACTCAAGATCATTTATATGTATGTCATCGGCTAGGATCTTCTCAAAACAAAACTCGACCTGTTCTTGTAAGATTTTCCACCATGGAGCACAGACATCTCATTTGGGACAATAAAATTGCTTTAAAGGCACTGGTATCACAGTTTCCAATTCTTAACGAAATCAGGCACCGGACTATTACTGCTGCTCGTAGTCACTTCGGTGTGAAACAGTGCTGGACAGTTGAGGGAAAAATAACTATAATTCTCCCGGATAAGACGAGGCGGAAAATTGAATTTATGGATGAACTGAACAAGCTTATTACACAGTTTCCATCCAGTTCAGAGAATGAGTCTTCATCTACTTCTGCTAAGACGACAAATGCACCAAAAAGGCTCGTAAGCGCAATTAAATGTAATTTTTTCCACTTATTATTATTATTATTAATCTTTCTTCTGCGCTGTATATAGTTTGTTAAATATTTTTTTTTCCTCATCTTGGATTACATTTAGCAGCCTAGTTTGCTAGCACTTTTACTTTCTTACTGTATTAGAGTTGTAGCTAATTACGTAATATTACAATTGTTAATCAATTTTTACAATATGTACTTTTGTTTATGTTTTGTTTGTTATCTTGTCAAAGTGCTTCTCTTTATTTACCACTGACATTGACAATTAAGAGCTGTTACTTCATTTCTAAACAGATATCTTGTCAATATGCCATAGATAATAGGAAGTCGTTAAGTAATGTCTATCGATATACTGTTGGTCTATGGTATTTTCTCTTGTAGTTAAAAGTGTATTAATTGACATTATTTTATTTTGCTCGTAGTTTTGTTGTATTATTATTTAGTATAGTATTTTTTTACTGTATTTGCATATTTGTAACCCCTTTCCTTTGTACTTGTAGTCTTGTTTGATCCAATTTATTTTCGTTTAATAGTTAACTTACAATATACACATTTCTTCCACTACACCAGTGAGTGTTGGGTTTAGCTGATATAAGCCATTTTTTTTCTTTTTATTATTTTATGTTTGTGTATTTATATATACATATTTTTAATATTTTAGTCATAATTTTATATTTATTATAAATTAGTACATACATCATGAAATATGAATGATTTAGCAAATTTTAATGAAAATTTTTTTTCCTGCTCGTCTTCAGACAGTTTTATGAGCGTGGATAGTGAATCCTCTGAAACATTGACTCTGCATGATCAATTATGCTCTCTCTTCACCCCTCACTCCGATAATCTTAAAATAGCGCACATAAATGTACAAAGTGTTCCTAGTCACTACTCTGATCTTCTAGCATCCATTAATAGTAAGTACCTTGATGCACTCCTCATCTCTGAGACTTTTCTTAAACCTTCTCTTCCGTCTACCCAGTTCGCCTTGCCTGGCTATATTCTTATCCGAAATGATCGAATCGGTAGAGGTTGTGGTGGTGTTGCCATCTACCTTCGCACCGATATTCGGTACAAAATCGTCAGTGCGTCTCCGTCTGCGTATTCTGGTTCTGCCGAATACTTATTCCTTGAAATATCTTTAAATAATTCAAAATTCTGCTTTCTGTATTTTACAGTCCCAATTTATCCATTGACTACTTTGACGATCTAGATAAAGTTTTCGCTGATCTCTGTCCTATATATGACCATGTAATATTAATGGGCGATTTTAATACTTGTCTGTTAAAAATGATTTTCGTGCTTCTCGATTAACAACTCTCTTAAATTCTTTCAGCCTACAGCTCTTACCCCTTTCTGCCACCCATCATTTTCCTAATTGCATTCCCTCTCTTCTTGATCTGACGATCGTTTCATCGCCCAGTAATGTAATCTGTCATGGCCAACTAACTACTTCTTTTTCTTACCATGATCTGGTCTATCTTTCTTACCGCATTTGAACACCAAAACTCAAACCGCAATATCTTTTTCTTCGTAGTTATAAGGGCATAGACTTGGAGGCATTGCAGCGTGATGCTGTCGCCATAGACTGGACTTCAATAGTAAATAGTAATAATGTTGATGAAAAGGTTAGTGGTTTCACGAAGATTGTATCAACTTTGTTTAACAAGCATGCACCGATCCGAAGCGTTAGAGTTAAGCGAAATCCTGCGCCGTGGCTCACTAGTGATATAAAGGAGCGTATGGCTCTTCGTGATAAAGCTAAAAGAAAGTATAAACGTTTTCCTTCTGATAGAAATTTAAATTATTTTAAAGTATTACGAAATCGCTGCAATCGTATGTGTAGAGATGAAAAGAGACGCTATTTCCATGATTCTCTCATTAATCGTAGCCCATCTGATGTGTGGAGATTTTTAAAGTCTAATGGTATCGGAAGGCCTCCTACAATTATATGTAGGGATATCGACATAAGCGATCTTAACAAGCATTTTTCCCAATCTTCCTCAGTCTTAGATCCTTATGTCAAGTCCCTAACATTGCGTGCACTTTCCGACCTTCCGAAGCCATCTTCCACCTATTTCAATTTCACCTCTGTTTCAGAGAAATGTGTGAAGAAGTCTATTCTGTCGATTTCTTCAACATCAGCTGGCAGCGACAATATGTGGTCTAGAATGATAGTTTTAATTATGTCATCAGTACTTCCTGTTCTTACCCATATATTCAACTACTCTTTATCCACTTGTACCTTTCCTTTGGACTGAAACAGGCACTTATCATACCTCTTCCTAAAGTTTCCTCTCCTACTGTGATGTCCCATTTTAGGCCGATTTCTATTTTACCTTTTCTTTCTAAAGTTCTAGAGCACATTGTTCATACTCAACAACACTTTTATGTCCTTTCCAATCTGGTTTCCGGCCCAGCCACAGTACTGTTACTGCCCTTCTTAAAGTAACTGATGATATTCGCTGGGCTATGAAACAAATAAACTAACTATACTAGTGTTGCTAGATTTCAGCAACGCTTTTCTTCTGTCGATTTTGATATCTTACTTGGAATACTTCAAACAATAAATATTTCTTCTACCTCTATAAAATGGTTTGATTCATATCTTCGGGGTCGCTCGCAGTGTGTTCGCATTGAGAATTCTTTTCTGACTCTTGCGAACTTAACACCGGCGTGCCTCAGGGTGGCGTTCTTTCTCCATTACTTTTTCCGTTTTATTTACTCAATCACTTCAGTTATTACTGCTAATTTCCATCTCTATGCAGACGATTTGCAGCTTTATCGCCATTTTCTCCGGCAGAAGCAGATCTAGCCATTGCTTCTGTTAATGAAGATTTAAATCGGATCAATTCCTGGTCCAAATCTTTTGGGCTGAAGCTTAATGCTTGTAAATCACAAGCCATAATAATTGGTAGTAGATACGCGCGAAATCTCGTAAATTTCTCTACCATATGCTCAGTAAAGTTAGGCGATATGCAAATACCTTATACTGACACTGTAAAGGATCTTGGGATAACAATATCATCTAATTTATCCTGGCGTGCTCATGTTAGTGAAGTCAGTCGCAAGGTTAATTATTCGTTCCATTCTTTAAAATGCCTTCAAGGTATATTGCCCTTAAAATCGAAAATCTCTCTGGCTCAAACGCTCATTCAACCCATCATAGACTACGCTGACGCCTGTTACTTGGATGCTACGGAGGAGCTTCTAAATAAGCTTGAGCGCTTGCAAAACTTGTGTATACGTTTTATCTTTGGTCTTCGAAAGTATGAACATGTCTCTAAATTTCGCAACGATCTCAAGTGGCTCCTATACGCTTTCGAAGGAACACTAGGATTTTATGTCTGCTATTTAATATTCTACATTGTCCAACAGCACCATCTTACCTCCGCGAGCGATTCAGCTTTGCTCGTCCACCTTCAGCGCCCTGTCGTTCCCACCTAAAAACTCTTCTAAAATTCCCTACCCACAAAAGTGCCTCCTATTCCGACTCTTTCACTGTTCATGCAGTAAGACTATGGAACTCGCTTCCACCGAATATTCGCGATGCTAAAACTATTTCTGCTTTTAAGAAAAGAGTTAAGCATCATTATCTCTCCTTAGCAGTATGAATATATATATATATATATATATTTCTCATTATACTTAGTTTTGATGTTTATGTACGTATATATATGTATGTATTTAAGTGTGTATGTATATATATATATATATTTTAATGTATTTAAGTATGTAATATGTATACATATGTGTGTATATCTGTTTATATATATATTGTATTTTTGATTATTGAATATGCATTTTTTTTTTTTTGTACACCATTGTCTACTATTTTGTAACCAATTTCCAGTCACAGGTCTGCTGGAAGAAATTTCTATAGAAATAAGCAGGTCCTTTGTACAAATTCACCTCATAATTATATATCCACTGTTTTGTGTCTTCTGTGTACACAAATTATTAAATAAATAAATAAATGGTTCCATAGTTATCTAAATAACATATCACAACTGGTTGATATAAAAATGTCTGATGGTTCTTCCCTATGCTCTGAATTATCCCCGATTAATAGAGGAGTTCCTCAAGGATCGATTTTGGGACCAATTTTGTTTGCGTTGTATTCTGCAGATGTTACAAAATGCATTTTGACCTGTAAGTACCACATCTATGCCGACGATATACAAGTTTACTTATCTTTTAAGGCAGAAGACATAGATGTGGCCATATATGATCTTAATGCAGATTTACAAAGAGTTGCAATGTGGGCTAAGAACAATAACCTTCTTCTTAACCCAACAAAAACTAAATATTTGTTGTTGGGGCCCAGGAAAAAAGTAGCTACAATACCAACAGTATCGCCCACACAGCCATTGCTATTAGGCACTCCCATTGAACGCGTGTACGAGGCTCGGGATCTGGGTCTGAACATTGATGCAGAATTGAGATTCGAGAAGCATGTAGTTGTTTGTATTACTTTACGTGAACAATTGGTAGAATCACTCGTGCTCTCAAGCTTAGTTATGCCGATTCTGTTTACGGCCCTAGATTGCTGGCTCGTACACAGCGTCTTATACAACGGGTTCAAAACGCATGTGCTAGATTTTGTTATGTTATTCCTCCGCGTAGCCACGTAGCACCATTTTTAAATAAACACTACATTTTAAAATGAAATCTAGGCAGAAGCTCCACTTAGCGTGCCTTATATTTGGCGTACTAAATAGTCAAAAGCCAGGGTATCTATATAGAAAGCTAATGTTAGTATCCCAAAACAGAGGTTGCAAAAGTAGGCAGTGTGCACAGCAACTTTCTATTCAACTCCACAGAACCGCGGCGTTTCGAGGCAGTTTCAGATACGCTGCCTCAAAATGTTGGAATAACATTCCACCGCCAATTAGAAATGTCAAGAATATTAACACATTTAAATTAAAACTAAAAAAAATCCTCATCGAGACGCAAAGGCAACATGAAGAGCTCCAACACAATATTTCCATAATATAACGTAGCATTTTTGCTATGATCTTTCTTTAGTATTCGTGTTACTATTCCCTAAAACCTGCTATAACTATAATTATTATTATTTTTTTTTTATATTATTGCAACTTAACACTGATATTTATATATTGGTTACTATTTTATTACATGTTTAGTTATATTATTTAGCCCTTTAGTTTTATTATTGTATTGTATGTGTATATGATGTGTGTATTTATACTTTTAATTATTGCCGTTAATTTATAATATGAGTTATATGGTATGTAACTTACGTATGTGTGTCCCTTCAGTTAGCTAGCACTTTAACTAAATAAGAAATATGCGGCGTTCGTTACGCCAATGACGAGGTTATTTGGCTGAAAATCAGCGCTGAGCGGAATTTTCCTTGCTTAGCATATGCTGAGCCAACCCCTTTTGGCACAATTATGTTTTCATTTTTTTTTAATTAGTTATACTTGTTATTATTTTTACTTGTGCTGAATAAATGTTTCTTTCATTCATTCATTCATTCAGCAGAATTTAGAAGCATCAAAACTTCTATGTAAGTACATTAAATCTTCATAACATAGCCACTATTTTTAGCGTTTAAAATGGCTACCTACATAGGTATATGTGCCGTAGGTATGGGCTTGGCTAAACATGCTGTAGCTTTTCTCATGTGGGTCCATCGCCGAAGTGAGGAGCCTTCCTGTACATCTGTGTAGTGCTACTGGAGAAAATCAAAGCTGTCAGGGGTTGGTACCACATTAAAATATATAACATCGAAACAATTATCTAATGGCAAACCAAGCTTGCCATCCAATAGTGGTGTGTTTACAAAATTTATAAAAGGGAAGAAACATAAACTTAGTGACTGTTGAGGTACTTAAGTATCAAGCAGATTATTTTCCTGATACATTAGAAAGATTATCAATGCATAAACTGGTACAGAAATACAAAGAAAAATCCTGTGACACCTTTTTTGAAAAAGTTGTGTTAACTAATAATGATATTATAAAAGTTGAGGAAGCAACTAGAGAACAACTTAAAAGCTCACTTTGGTATGAATTGAGGTATGGCAGAGTGACAGCTTCATGAGCTTTTGAATTCAGTAGGTACAAAACCACTGATGGCACCTTGATTTCAAAATGTTGTAGAATGAAGTGAGGCAAACAGTGAGCAGCATACTGGGAAAAAAAATTAAAAAATGTGGGCTAAAAACTATCCCATTATAGCAGCGTCACCTGATGGGATTTGTGATGACAATATAATCGAAATTAAGTGCCAAACAAGTGTAAAAACATATAACAATTATGTTATTAATGGGAAACCCACTAAAAAATACTATGCGCAGATGCAGCTACAAATGCTTTTGACAGGCTGTAAAACTGGCTATTACTGTGTAGCTGATTACAAATTTAGTGAAAATAAAAAGGTGATTTTGTCAAAGTGCTAATTTCTTCATGGAAAGACAATGTGTATTCTATATTATATCAAAGTGCAATTTAATTATTGGGATTTTAAAATAAAACTGTGTGCTTTAAATTAATCTAGTTTTATTTAATCAAAGAATCTTGCACATTAATTAATCCACAGGCAATGGTAATAACATCATCAAGTACTTTGATAAGATTGTGATTTAGACATGCATGTGGCCTTAACATGTTAAATTCTCTCAATCGCCGAATCACTCGCTCTACATGGATCCTCAAACTAGCAATTTGTTTGGTTTCCCTTGCTTCAGCTTTAGAAAGTTTTGCCCCTGTTGGAGGTCTTACTAGTTGCACTCCCTCTCTTTGTAAATATTGCTCCACATGCTTAAAACCCCTGTCAGCCATCACACACATGCCTGATTGCAAGCAGTTTATAAAGTTACAAGATTCCACTAAACATGTGTCTGTGGTTCAACCTCCAAAACCAGGTGAAATATAATTAACTAAACCGTTGGGCCTGCACTCCCAATGGTTTACAAGATACTTAATAGTATTGGCCTTTTTATATTCTGACCATGTCAGAGACTGATGCAAGGCCTTTGAAGGCTTTTGTACCTCTATTTCTAAGCGGTCTATGATACAACTGACATTGTGATATTTATGCCTAAAAGCCATAGGTAAATTACTTTTTATAGAATGTTTATTTAAATTAACAAGGAAAGGACACTTGCTAATAAAGGTATATTTTTTAAAAATATTTTGCTAGCATGACTTGGAGTCATTGTAAAGTCATCAGCAAGCTCTCTTAATGGGTTATTTAATCTAATTTTCTTTAGACACATGAGTATATTGTTAGCAGGAATATTAGTATGTTTTTCTATTAAATGAATTAAGTAATAACAGCTTTTGGGAACTCCAATGTAAAAACGCGGGCTCTTTGTAATTTTAAGCAGGTACATTCCAGAATTTTAGATGCCTCCTGTTTTTTATCATCTTGTATCACCTCCCTGCAGTCTGATATAGATTCAAATTGGAGATATGTTGTTGATGGTGATGATTCTCTGTGCATTACAGATGGTGTTAAAGAAGTGTCACTATCAGATTGATTTTCAGGGGGACATATTTGCCTTGAAGGTTTATGTAATGTGGATGTCCATGGCGACGTGAAATTGCCTCTTGTAACTTTAAACGGTGATGTAGAAACAGAATGGATATGAGGTTCCAAGGGTGATGTCATCTGATTATTAATTTATTTTCTGTTTGAATGGCTTTACTTCTGAACTTGTGAGTAATAAATACTTGAATAGACTTATCAGTAGTTCTCAAGGCACTGTTTTCTGTTAAATTTTCTTCTGTGTTGTCATGCAAAACTAAAAAGTATAAATAGGAAATTATTAGACACAAATAAAATGCAGGACAATGACATACCTAGTATAAAATAAAAATATATAAAAAATATCTTCACGCAATTCCCAATACAGGGGTAGACAGAGGTCGAGTCTAGACAATTAAGTCCCTTCGACCCACCTTTCACCGAAGATATTTTCGGGACAACGTGACAGGTGGTGAGCCCGTCGCCGCCTTTATGTCCAAGCCAACGATATTCGTACATAAGTTTTTTGAAAAACCCATTGGTACGAGCCTACCAACTGGGGATCGAACTCGGGTCTATTGACTCGAAATTCCGACCACCCAACCACTCGGCTATCGTGACTTACATACCTACATACCTAGTAACCTAGGTAAATACAATCTGCACTTTTTTTTTACAAACAATGAATCAAACAAAGTTGACAAAGTATTTTAGATATTTGTTCATTTACTTTTTCCATAATAAATACTTTAGCGAGTTAAATATTAGGTATGTATGATAATATGATTACCAATGATTTTATTGGTTATTGTCTGAATTGATTAATTATGGTAAATAGTAAATGAAATTAATCTTTAATATTGTTATTGAAATATAAACAGATAAGTAGGTACCTGAACTGCTGGAGAAGCTTCTCCAAGTTCTAAATGTTTTTTAGTAATGCTTTTATTCTCCAAATTTTTTTGAAATTCTTCAATTAGTGCCCGTCTTTGTTTCTTGATAATGTACGGTCGTTCTTTCGTATTAGCTGTTCGTTTTCTTCTATCTATCTGGCATTCAAATTTTGTGAATGATATTCCTTATAATTGTCCATATCATTTGGTAACTGGAAAATGAATAAAGCACTCATTGAAATAAAGATTACTGGTTATTCAAGAGATAAACTGTAATCTCAGAAAATATTCAACTTATGAACTTTTAGACCTCAATTAAGGTCTCACATCATTGTAGAATTTATAAAATATGTACAAACTTACATCAAAATGATCTTCACAGAAATAAACTGAAGTATTTAGACTTAAACCTGTTGGATCTGTTATTTGGGACGTAAACAAATAACTTGTTCGGAGTTTTTATAGATGTATTATTGCACTGAGGGACCACACACCACTTATACACTTTTGAATTCATATTTAATATGCAAAATAACTTGATTTAACACAAGCATGAAGTGCTGAAGTTTACTGAGCCGTGACGTATTATAGACGCCATGACACTGAACAGCGTTTTAGCGCGAAATAGAAACTTAAAATTTAAATTTCATTTTATTGCATGAAAACCTTTATTTTCTATAGAAATATGATATATTTTTGATTTAATAGATACTTCTGAATATCATAGAATAGATTTTAAAAATTAGTCATCATGCCATATATTTTCGAGTCAACGTGACAGGTGGTGAGCACGTCGCCGTCTTTATGTCCAAGCCAACGATATAATTCGTACATAAGTTTTTGAAAAACCCATAGGTACGAGCCTGCTACCTGGGGATCGAACTTAGGTCTCTCGAATCGAAATCCCGACAACCGCTCGGCTATCGTAACTTCATTACTTTTTTTATATTTATTGCTATATTTCCTACTCAGCCAATATTTTTGCATTTTCGTAACATAGGTTTATGTACCTATGTTACGAAAATGCAAAAATATTGGCTGGAAAGGGATTGAAAAATAGCAATATGTATGACAAAAATGAGATTTTGATGATTTAGTGCTTTCCATAGCACTTGGGTTTTAGTTGGTGTTGCGTGATATAATAAAGGCATCCACAATAGACCTTTGGTAACTGATATAGCTATAAAGCTGAAGTGGCAATGGAGGAAGTAATGGTACTCTTATGGCAACTTATGTAGGCAAATCCAGCGTAGGCCTACCCCGCATAAGTGGTAGAGCCACGCATCAGCTGTTGTCATTGCATGCATGGGCTCGACCGGGGAAGTACCACGACCTCACAGAATACCGGCGTGAAGTAGAAGTCTAACAAACTTCTGCGTTTCGTCTGGTGAGTGCAGGTAACCGGAGGCCCCTACCCCCATTCCGGGGGGGGGCGGGGGGGGGGCGGCACTCTAAGGGCGGCAACGCATCTGCTATGCTTCTGGTATTGCGGGTGTTCATGGGCGGCGATAATCACTCCATCACGTGAGCCACCTGCTCGTTTGCCTCCCTTTTCTATAAAAAAAAAAGATGGAGTGACAACCAGTAACATATTGTGTAGAGTTGATGGAAGCAGGTGGCTCAGGACCTTTCTTTATGGCAATCTTTTGGGGAAAAAGAATGATCATAGGAAATATTACAAGATAATAAAATTTTAAATCCGTGTGACGGGGACCGGTCATTACTTTATTGCGTGTTACTGTTTATGATTAGAAAGATAGTATCTGTGATGATATTGATAGATAGACATACAAATGTAAAATACGGGTATGATTTATGACTCAAAATACGGGTTTTTATGTGTGTAAACACATTTTCAAAATAAATCAATTCGGATAAACATTCTAAGTTTATTTAGATTAATGTAAAATTCAACTCAACACAACTTGAAATACAATACATAACAGAACGTATCTCAAAAATTTTAGATATTAGAATACTGATTATAAGATGATTTTAAATATATATTTGTGCATATATAAGAACAAGCAGAAATGAGGTAACCAATTAAAGTAATAAGATTTAGGTATCAGCATAAGAAATGGTATTTGGGTTATATACATGGCACCACAACAATATCAAGCCTAAAAAAAGTTACAAGATAACCTAATATGTAATTTTTATTAATTCCAGAGAATGTCCCACAAAACGCATATGCAGATAAAGTGACAGACTTCAACGACATAGACATTGGTGAACTGAAGAAGGATTTCCGTAATGCAATGAACGAGATCGCGGAAGGAATGACCAAAGAGGAGCAAGACACCTTCATAGACGAGAGCAACCAAGTGTTTTTAATGAACAATTTGATTGTAAATTCCGTTGGAGGGCAAAATAAGGTGTTGTGCAACATGTTGTACAAGACTTCGGTATTGCTTCTCATTGTTTTAGGAGTTATTTTCGCCTATAAAATGCACAAGTAATTTTAATATATAATGTTTGATTTAGTAATTTCATAGCCAGCAGCCAAATGGCTTTAAACAAGAACGATTAATTTAGATTACAATGGTTGTTCTTAGTGATGGATTATTTTAGGAAACTGAGTAGAAAATGTGTCCTTGTAGTTATAACAAACGGTTCTCAGTTCAAATATTCAATGTTACAGACTCAAATATTCATAATTAACTCAATAATTAATTAAAAACATTATTAAAAAAAATTCTAGCTTACTCAAAATGTGCAATAATAAAACATTTAGTTTTATTATTGCACTTAAATTTCAAAAAAATGCCATAAATTATGGAATCATCATTAATTCATCTCTATCACGTTAAAATATATATGCAGTATAAACATTGTGCAGTTTTGGTATATACCATAAGTAGGGAAATATGGCGTGGAAATTAGATTTACTTATTATGTCTCTTCCCATTAAGTAATATGATATTATATTAGTGTGATGTTAACAGTGATATTATTCTTACGAAAGTTGTTTATAGTTCCTATGTTAAAATTATGTGACACACTTGTTAAAGTTATAATTTTTTTATGGGATTCATAATTGTAGATAAGATCAGTATAGAAATATTAGTAGCATATAAACATTTGTGTAAATATGTTGTGAAATTATAATTACATGGTTGAGCTATATACAAGAGTATTTTTTATTATTTTATTTTATCTTCACGCACAATCCCTGACGGGGTAGCCAGAGAGAACAGATCGCCAAGTATCACGATCCCTACATACTTCTTTCGCTTCTTTCAGATTCATCATCTTCTTCATACATGCACGTCTAGGTATACAGTACTCTTAACCCTCCCTCTTCGAGCAATTCGCTCACATGGTCTTCGAAAGTTAGTCTCGGTCTACCTCGACACCTTTTAATATTAACTTCCGCGCTATATATTTTCTTTTCATTCGGTCTTCACTCATTCGCTCAACGTGCCCAAACCATCGAAGCACGCCCTTATCCATTTTGAGACAAGGTCATCTTTCAAACCTGCCATATTGCAAATCTCTTCGTTTCGCTTTCGGTCGGCCATGGTAAGGCCGCACATTTTACGAAGAGATCGCATCTCCACTGCATTCAACCTGCTTTTATGCTTCTTCTGGCATACCAGGTTTCGCTGCCATATAACAAAGTCGATACCAACACTGCGTTATGTATTGCAAGGCGTGCACTTTTCACAACGCCTTGCCTTTTGATTAACGCAGTAAGGCACCACTGACTTTGTTCCCGGCAGCGACACGCCTGTCCACATCTAAATCACATCTTCCATCCCGGCTAAACGCACTCTCCAAGTATACAATTTCATTCACCTCTTCTAGACATTCCTGATTTACCCAAATTTCGCACTTCGTTCTTTCTTTGTCCCTTTCAAATACCAGAACCTTAGTTTTATTAGGATTCAAACGGAGACCATTAATTTCACATTCTTCTTTCATGCACGTGACTAATGCCTGCAGTTCTGCCTCTGATGGTGCAATAAGCACTGCATCATCAGCATATAGCAGACAAATACTCAGAATGAAGGCGTTGTTGTATATTATAGGAATGATATCTATGCTTCCATAGTGGAGGCAAACATACAGGAAGCAAACTGCTTAGTAGTCAAATATAATAAAAATACTGTGATAATAGCTATTTACCGCCCTTATGGTTACAAGGACGTAAATATATTTTTAAAATCTTTAAATGAATTACTTAAAACACTATCACATTACACAAATATTATTATTATAGGAGATATAAACATTGACATAAGTGAAAATTCTAGTGACAAGTATGCATCTGATTATTTGGAAATTCTAGCGTCCCATGGTATGTTACCGGGATTTACAATCCCTACCCATGGCCTTACCTGCCTAGACCATGTGGTTATCAAAACGAAACTTAATGCAGAATGCTTCATCTTAGAGTCATCTATCACGGATCATTACAGTGTTTCCCTCTTGTTACACTGGAACTCTAATCTACAAAATAAAAAAAATAAAGTTATCCTTCAATATTTAGACTCCAAAGGATTATACGATGCAGTTCGACAGATTAATTACAGTGAAATTTACAATATGACAAATGTAGATGATGCAACATTTTTTCTTATTAACTCATTGACCCTAGCATTATCAGCAAATACAAGGCATTTGAAATTATCATCACGAAAAAAAGTATGCAAACCTTGGATTACACCAGGACTATTAAGATGTATAAGAAATAGGGATTTGCTTCATAAAAAAACGAAAAAGTCTCCTCAAAATGAAATATTAAAAACCACCTACAAAAGATATCGGAACTATTGTAATGCTCTCATTAAAAAAAATAAGCGTGCTTACGAAAGATCTGAAATACAGAAAGCTGGACAGAACAAAAAGAAATTGTGGGAAGTTATTAAAAAAGCTATAAATACAACTGCGCAAACTGTCACATGTACTGAATTATTTACATCTGATAGTCCACTCGTAGTGACGAACAATGCGAACAAGTACTTTGCAGAGATTGGGAGAAGTCTAGCGGAAAAAATAATTACTATCAGTTCAACCTCCACACAATTGGCGTGCAAGTCTAGTATAGCTGTCGAACAGTCATTTGTGCTACTCCCGACCCACGAGTTGGAAGTAGAATCTATTGTTGCTGGCCTTAAAAATGATTGTGCTCCGGGAGTAGACGGAATACCGAATAATCTGATCAAACAGCATAAGGATATACTCATCAAGCCTCTGACGCACATTTGCAATTTAGCTATAACTTCTGGAATATTTCCACTTTTACTCAAAAAATCTCTAATAAAACCTATTTATAAGAGTGGCGACAGAGGCAGTATCAACAACTATCGTCCAATTTCAATATTACCCTCCATTTCAAAGATACTGGAAAGACTAATCAATTCTAGACTCGTCTGTTATCTTGAAACCAAGAGTCTAATTTCGTCAAATCAATTTGGATTTCGCAGAAGTAAATCAACAGCAGACGCTGTCCATGAACTGACAGATTATGTAGTAAGGAAACTCGATAGTAACAAAAAGTGTGTTGTTGTATTTCTAGATTTGGCGAAAGCCTTTCAGACTGTCTTGTCCCCATCTTGTTACAACGACTTGCTAACATTGGCGTCAGAAGCATATCTATACAATTGTTTTGAAGCCATCTTGCTGACAGAACCTTGCAAATAAAAGTGGGGAAATGGATCAGCCAGGAGCTTCCAGTTAAATATGGTGTCCCCCAGGGAAGCATTCTTGGACCATCTCTGTTTCTAGTATACATGAATAACATAGGTCAACTTGATATTCCGGGAAGAGTACTAAGTTTTGCAGACAACACCATACTAAACTACTATTAATATTTAATGTGGATACATGGCAATAAGTTTTTTTTCTTACTCAACATGGTCTCGATTCTGTTACAAAATGGCTACGTTACAGTGTATTAACGCTAAATATTGACAAAACCAAATACATGACTTTCTCCATTAAAAAACAGAATAATCCTACATATTCGTTACACGTCCACTCTTGTTTTGATACTGATAAGCTATGCGACTGCCCTATCTTACAAAAAACTGATACTATGAAATACCTCGGTGTATTGATAGACAATACATTGAGTTTTCAACCGCATGTAAATGCACTAAATTGTAGACTCAGAAAAATGATTTATATATTTAAAAATCTCAGACACATAGCCGACCGGAACATATTAAAAATAGTTTATTATGCGCTCTGCCAGTCTATAACTATATATTGCATTACATCATGGGGCGGAACTACTAAAACCAATATCTTAAAACTTGAAAGAACGCAAAGAGGTATATTGAAAGTTGCTGCGTTCATGCCATATCGTCATCCCACTGTAAAAGTATATGAATTCTGGAGCGTATTAACTGTTCGTCAGCTATTTGTTCTATATACAGTACTACAAAAGCACTCTTATACTAAGTACGATCCGAAACTGGTAGAATCAATAAGAAAACGAGTAAAGTATGCTCCTATTCTAATACGTATAGGACAACTTTCTCACACAGGTTTTATTGTTTCCTTAGTGTGTACTTGTACAATATGTTAAATAAAAGATTATCATTTTACCACCTACCAAATGTTTTGTTTGTTTATCATACACTCAAAACACACTACTAACTCACACGCACTCACGCACACACACACACACGCACTCACGCACACACACACACACACACACACACACACACACACACACACACACACACACACACACACACACACACACACACGCACACACACACACACACACACTCACTCACTCACTCACACACACACACACACGCGCGCGTTCATATAAAATTTTCTCACATTCGCATTTTGCACTCTCACATACTTGTATTCTAGTGGTTAAACCGATCCCAAGACCAAAATGTCAAGTCACTTCAGATCATATTATATCCTTACAGAGAAGTGGGAGCCTGTTGACTTGTAACTCAGGTTTTGTAAAACCTACAACGGGCAACAGTCCCTCACGTTACAATAAATGTTTTATAACTGTTAAAACTAAATGTAGACATTTAAGTTATATGTGAGAAGGAAATAAATAAAGATTTTTATTATTATTATTATTATTATTATTATTATTATTATTAATTTACTTTTATGTCACCCAATTTCACACCCAAACAGCTATCTTTCAGCTTCTGAAAACAGCTGTCGAGATACAGTATGAACAGCCAGGAAGACATGACACACCTATTTTACGCTCGTTTGGACGCTAAACATGGGTGACAGGTCATGCCCTACCGCACACACAGGCTTTACAGTCACAGTAAAGTGACTGCACAGCCCTTAGCAATCGACCATCCACACCATACCCCGGCAACCGTTCCCACATTTTCTTACTTACAACCTTATCAAATGCTTTCTCAAGATCCACAAAAGCACAGAAAATCTTCTGGTTAGCAGCCAGAAGCTTCTCCGTGATCATGCGGAGAGAAAACATTTGATCCGTGCATCCTCTTCCAGGTCTAAATCCGCATTGTGCCTCCCATAGAAATCTTTCCGATTTCTCTTGCATCCTACGTGTCAAAACCTTCGAGTAAACTTTACTTGCTAAACTGGTCAAGCTGATCGCCCGATAGCACCCGCAGTCATAATGTGAACCTTTACCTTTATGACCGCGGATCGCCAATCATCCGGAACAGCCCCGTTCGCCAGCACAAATTGCACAGCAGATGAAAGATGTCCCAGACGCGTGGCGCACCATACTTGACCATTTCAGCAGTAACTCTGTCTAGTCCCGCAGCCTTACCACATTTCAAACTTCTAATCGCACATTCAATCTCTTTCATACTGATGACCTCAGTGTCATCGAGGTCCGAGTCTGGCGTACCAGTCACGGCGTCACCCCCGGATCCCCGACTAAGATCATCACACGCATACATATCTCTATAAAATTCGCTCCATCGCTGCATGACGTCTGATTTTTCTGAGAGGACGTCATTGGTTCCCGAAAGCACTTTATTCATTCTTAAGGCTGTCGCACCACTCCGGGTCCTTCCAACCTCTTTCCAGAAGAGTTTCGAGATCTTTTTGAAGTTGTGCGACAACCTTTCGTCCGCTTCCATTCTACTCCTTTCACGCACTTCCTCAAACAATGCTTTCGTGTGAACTTTCTGGAGCTTATATCTTTCTTTCCTCTTCTCTCTCATATCCTTATCATTACTAGAGGCCAAGTAGTCTAACCATGCTTTCTTCTTCTTATTTACTGCTTCTTTCACTTCGTCATTCCACCATCACCCTTTTACTACTAACTCTTTTCACAGTTCCACACACGTCTTCCGCTGCACTAACCATTCCATCTCTAAGGCTCTGCCATATTTCTTCCATACATTGTTTCCTGACATCTATGATGTCCAGCTTTTCAGCTACCCTTGCTTAATATTTATCCCTAGTGTCCGCTTCCTGAAGCTTCCAGCTTCGGATGCTACCGACCGACTGTGGTTCTGCTATCGCCGTCCGGTGGCGCCAACCGCGAACAGACCCCTAAATCTAGTAATCACTAGATAGTGATCCATTCCCAGGTCAACACCTCGGAACACTCGCGTATCCATCACCTGTTTTCGCAGTCGGTCATCCACCAGGAATAAATCGATCATACTTCTCTCATTCTCTCTTGTTCTAGTATACATATGGATTTTCTTGTGACTAAACATAGTGTTTGTCACAAGAAGACGCTTTCCTTGCATACAGCCAGTATAAGCTTGCCAGCATCGTTAACCCTTTTATCACCAAACATTCCAAGCACCGACTCGTACCCTGGCCGTGCGGTACCAACCCATCCATTCAAATCACCACATACAACAATTCTTTCGGATGCTACCGACCGACTGTGGTTCTGGTATCGCCGTCCGGTGGCGCCAACCCGCGAACAGATCACTAGATAGTGATCCGTTCCCAGGTCAGCACCCCGGAACACTCGCGTATCCATCACCTGTACATGAGTATTTCATTATAATATTGCACCATTACTGTTGTAAGAACAACTGTCTGTAGAGTAGTTCATGTATATTGTAATAATACGATTACAATATACATGAACTGTTGTAATAGTACGATTAAGTACGTACATACGTTAGAAGTCACGATAGCCGAGTGGTTGGGTGGTCGGAATTTCGAGTCGAGAGACCCGTGTTCTATCCCCAGGTGGCAGGCTCGTACCAATGAGTTTTTCAAAACTTATGTACGAATTATATCGTTGGCTTGGACATAAAAGACGGCGACGGGCTCACCACCCGTCACGTTGTCCCGAAAATGTCTTCGGTGGAAGGTGTGTCAAAGGGACTTAATTGTCTAAACTAGACCTCTGTCTACCCCTGTATTGGGAATTCGTGAAGATATTTATTTATTTAAGTACGTACATGGGCGCTACCTTTAGATAATGGATTGCTAATGCCTAGTACACAAAACAAAACTTTTAAGTGAAAACGGGCGATTTTGTACTGAGTAAAAACTTTAAACGCTCGCTCCCGCACCCGCGCACTCTCCCGCACTCGCTTCCTCGCCAGCGCCCGCTTCCGCGTCCAATAATATAACTTGTCATTCATATTACAAAATGGCTGTTTATTTCATCCCGGAAACATTAAAGTTTCCTGTGGGACACATGCAGCGAAGTATCTATGACGGATTTCGATGAATTTTGATTTTCTTACATTCTGTTGTCATAACTTAGAACCTGCGGCGATACGTATTAACCAGGTAAGACGTATGTGACTAGCGACTGGCCCCGGCTTTACATGGGTATCGGGGCATACGTAGGGCACATACAATACATGCTTCTTCAAAAGGCATAAATTTGCAAATAAATATCCAACCCCTTATTCAACCTCTAAGGGGAGAACCATTCCAAAATGCTTTTTAGTTGAATCTTACAATATAAAAGACAATAATTGCCAAAGTTTAAGTTCAAAAGCACCAACCGTGTAGTCTCTACTTTGATTAATCAGTCAGTCAGTGTGGAAAAGTCATCTATACTATTACAAAAAGGTCATAACTGTAAATTGATATTTGAGTGAAACTTACTGGCATAGGTTACTAGGACATGACTAAGGTCAAAATAACGATTTTTAGAATTCCTTGTTTGTACTTTGGTTCAAGGTCGGCGCTTAAACCAATGATCCGATTTTGATAATTTAAGAAAAAATAACATAAGGAGTTTTTTAGAATTAAACATAAAACAACAATTTAAGACTTTGTTTCGTTTTTACGGTTGTTTTACTGAAGGTTTTAACAAGAATGATTATTGTTTATTATATTGTTTACTATTTTGTTTATTATTATATTGTTAAGTAGCTAGCAAATACTAGTGTAAAATATCTTGAGTAAGAAAACATAAACCGAACTGCTTAAAGAAAAATTTATGCGGAGAATCTTAGTGGTAAATATAAGCATTACAACGCAGAAATATGCAACAGCATGAAAACATTATCAATGCACGTTTAAGGAGGGAGGTGTCTGGTAGTTGGATTGATTCAGTGTGGTAAACAAGGCGACTGCGGTAAATAATATGCTCTAAGTCGAAGAGGCCTATATCGTGCAGTGAAATCGGCAAAGAAAAAAAAAATTAAATCGGTAATTATTTAAATTATGAGGGGACGGCGCGTACTGCATACGCGCCGTCCCGTACTACTACCAAAAATTACGCGTCCAAGTTAACTACGCCAGGTAAGTATGAGTTCCTTACGGCATCTTGTTGACATCACTGTGTTAGAAAATATCTTAATATCGTGTTTTAAAAATGAAATGTTACTGTGAAGCGACCTCTGCCGGCAAAGACTATGAACAATAACATTGAATTATTTATATTTATTTATCTTCACGCACAATCCCTGACAGGGTAGCCAGAGAACAGATCGCCAAGTGTCACGATCCCTACATACTTCTTTCGCTTCTTTCAGATTCATCATCTTCTTCATACATGCACGTCTAGGTATCCGAGTACTCTTGACCCTCCTCTCTTCGAGCAATTTGCTCACATGGTCTTTGAAAGTTAATCTCGGTCTACCTCGACACCTTTTAATATTAACTTTCGCGCTATATATTTTCTTTACCATTCGGTCTTCACTCATTCGCTCAACGTGCCCAAACCATCGAAGCACGCCCTTATCCATTTTGAGACAAGGTCATCTTTCAAACCTGCCATATTGCGAATCTCTTCGTTTCGCTTTCGGTCGGCCATGGTAAGGCCGCACATTTTACGAAGAGATCACATCTCCACTGCATTCAACCTGCTTTTATGCTTCTTCTGGCATACCCAGGTTTCGCTGCCATATAACAAAGTCGGTACCAACACTGCGTTATGTATTGCAAGGCGTGCACTTTTCACAACGCCTTGCCTTTTGATTAACGCAGTCAGGGCACCATTGACTTTGTTCCCGGCAGCGACACGCCTGTCCACATCTAAATCACATCTTCCATCCCGGCTAAACGCACTCCCCAAGTATACAATTTCATTCACCTGTTCTAGACATTCCTGATTTACCCAAATTTCGCACTTCGTTCTTTCTTCGTCCCTTTCAAATACCAGAACCTTAGTTTTATTAGCATTCAAACGGAGACCATTAATTTCACATTCTTCTTTCATACACGTGACTAATGCCTGCAGTTCTGCCTCTGATGGTGCTATAAGCACTGCATCATCAGCATAAAGCAGACAATTTACTTTTATGTCACCCAATTTCACACCCAAACAGCTATCTTTCAGCTTCTGTAAACAGCTGTCGAGATACAGTATGAATAGCCAGGAAGACATGACACAACCCTGTTTTACGCCCGTTTGGACGCTAAACATGGGTGACAGGTCATGCCCTACCCGCACACAGGCTTTACAGTCACAGTAAAGTGACTGCACAGCCCTTAGCAATCGACCATCCACACCATAACCCGGCAACAGTTCCCACATTTTAGGGTGGTTAGCAGCCAGAAGCTTTTCCGTGATCAGGCGGAGAGAAAACATTTGATCCGTGCATCCTCTTCCGGGTCTAAATCCGCATTGTGCCTCCCATAGAAATCTTTCCGATTTATCTTGCATCCTACGTGTCAAAACCTTCGAGTAAACTTTATTTGCTAAACTGGTCAAGCTGATCGCCCGATAGCACCCGCAGTCATAATGTGAACCTTTACCTTTATATAAAGGCACAATGACCACGGATCGCCAATCATCTGGAACAGCCCCGTTCGCCAGCACAAATTGCACAGCAGATGAAAGCTATCCCAGACGCGTGGCGCACCATACTTGACCATTTCAGCAGTAACTCTGTCTAGTCCCGCAGCCTTACCACATTTCAAACTTCTAATCGCACATTCAATCTCTTTCATACTGATGACCTCAGTGTCATTGAGGTCCGAGTCTGGCGTACCAGTCACGGCGTCACCCCCGGATCCCCCACTAAGATCATCACACGCTTACATCTCTCTATTAAATTCGCTCCATCGCTGCATGACGTCCGATTTTTCTGAGAGGACATCATTGGTTCTCAAACATAGCACTTTATTCATTCTTAAGGCTGTCGCACCACTCCGGGTCCTTCCAACCTCTTTCCAGAAGAGTTTGGAGTTCTCCTTGAAGTTGTGCGACAACCTTTCGTCCACTTCCATTCTACTCCTTTCACGCACTTCCTCAATCAATGCTTTCGTGTGAACTTTCTGGAGCTTATATCTTTCTTTCCTCTTCTCTCTCATATCCTTATCATTACTAGAGGCCAAGTAGTCTAACCATGCTTTCTTCTTCTTATTTACAGCTTCTTTCACTTCGTCATTCCACCATGCATCACCCTTTTACTTCTACCTCTTTTCACAGTTCCACACACGTCTTCCGCTGCACTAACCATTCCATCTCTAAGGCTCTGCCATATTTCTTCCACACATGCTTTCCTAACACCAATGCTGTCCAGCTTTTCAGCTACCCTTGCTTGATATTTATTCCTAGTGTCCACTTCCTGAAGCTTCCAGCTTCGGATGCTACCGACCGACTGTGGTTCTGATATCGCCGTCCGGTGGCGCCAACCCGCAAACAGACCCTAAATCTAGTAATCACTAGGTAGTGATCCGTTCCCAGGTCCAGTATCCGTACCTCGGAACACCCGCGTATCCATCACCTGTTTTCGCAGTCGGTCATCCACCAGGAATAAA
Organism: Sericinus montela; assembly: GCA_029286605.1. Classification (NCBI taxonomy): domain Eukaryota; kingdom Metazoa; phylum Arthropoda; class Insecta; order Lepidoptera; family Papilionidae; genus Sericinus; species Sericinus montela. Next base: position 930,286 of record JAGSMR010000014.1, read on the forward strand.
TCGATCATACTCCTCTCATTCTCTCTTGTTCTAGTATACATATGGAATTTCTTGTGACTAAACATAGTGTTTGTCACAAGAAGACCCTTTCCTTGCATACAGCCAGTATAAGCTTGCCAGCATCGTTAACTCTTTTATCGCCAAACATTCCAAGCACCGACTCGTACCCTGGCCGAGCGGTACCAAACTATCCATTCAAATCACCACATACAACAATTCTTTCGTTTCCTCTAACCAAGTCTAGAACTTCTCTTACATTCTCCCAAAACTCCTCCAGCTCAGCTCTGGACGACGAAGCCACCGGCGCATAAACAGCCAAAAGGAATAACTTCGTCAGTCCCAATTTAAAGCGAACCCAGAGAAGTCTCGAGTTCACAACCTTATATTCAGTCATAACATCGACCAACCGAGACGACAGCAGCACCTCCACTCCCTGGCAGGCGCTCTCGCTCTCCGGGACTCCGGACCATAGAGCTAACGCCCCGCCAGGGAGCTCTTCAGTACCACTGCCCTTCCGCTTGGTCTCCGACAAACACACGACATCTAATTCTCTTTCTTTCATTATTTCAATCAACTCATTCGTCTTATCTCTCATGCCTCCTCTAACATTCCACGTGCCAACTCTGCACTCCGTCCTCCACCTTCCGCCGTGTCGGGCTGTGCGTGACGGGTGGCGGTCCCCATCGCCGCTTTGCGCGCTGCATTTCACACCAACGGGGACGAACTGGTGTGCGTCGCCTTGGGGGGACGCCCTAACCATCGTTGGCATGGGTGCGCAGCTGTGTGGGAATTGCAGCCCTGAAAAGGGCTGGCAGGAACGCGACGAGCACGCTTCTACAATGACCCCCAAAAACATTGAATTAAAAAATTTTAATATTTGACTTCTTCCAAAGATACAAAATAGTAAAATTGATAATAATTCTAAAAAAATATATTATATTTGTTGATAAATTAACTTGAAATTTTCACACTTTTCATTTTGTGTTTTTATGTTTTCAATTATTCAAATTAATAACTACAATTTTATAGATATGAATTACAATACCTTATGGATTTTCCCGTTCCCGTTAGAATTTAATAAAATTCAATTTTTATAGAATAGGGAGGCAAACGAGCAGGTAGCTCACGTGATGGTAAGTGATTACCGCCGCCCATGAATACCCGCAATACCAGAGGCACGCACAGATGTGCACCACCAGTCGCAGAGGGCGCACCCAAAGCGAGACCCCAGCCACAGCCGCGACAGCCGCGGCGACTGGAGGTGGCAACCGAAGTGGCACCAGCCACTAAACCTAGAAAAATAGCGGCGGTCACAACTCTGCAACCGCCGTCTAACGAGGCCACGTAGAGGGGAGGACCCCTCTCCACTAAGAGAAAGAGGAGGGAGAAGAAGAAGAAGATGGCCAAGTCCGAGGCCAGGGTGACCTCCACACCTATACCCCCTCCCATCGCCACCATTTAGCTAGGGCCAGCAGTTGCCAACATTCCAGGACCTGTATCTCAGCATGTGCGAGTGCAGCACCCAGCTCTGAGAGCACAAGCCTCAAGGGGGAGAACCGAGGCCTCCCCCCCTCAAACTACATCCGTGCCGACCACCATCGAGGCTGCACTAGCACAATTGGTTACCGTCGTCATGAAGATCCTAGGCGACGTCCTAGCGGCGATGGCCACGGGAGCTGACCCACTCACGCCTATACTTACAGCCCTGACCCACCTGACAGCGTACCGCCCACCCGGCCCTCCTCTCTGCCCCTCGGACATCCGAGCCGTCATGGACAACAGTTCTCCTTCATTATGGCAGGAGACTTTAACGCCAAATACCTGGCATGGGGTTCGCGCATCATGAACCCCGCCGGCAGGAGACTGTTTCAAGACGCCGAAGAAGGGGGATATGAAGTGTTGGGACCAGGAGCTCCCACACATATCCCCACCATAACAACACATCGGCCGGATGTCTTGGATATAGTTCTTTGCCAAGGAATCACATGCCCGGTCCAAGTGGAGGTGCTGTATGACCTGGACACGCAGCACCTACCAATCCTCATCACCATGTCGACCAGCGCCGACTCCATAGTGCCCCGGGGCCTCCGTACGAAGACCAACTGGGAGCAATACAGAAGAGCGCTAAGAGAGGCAAACCTTACCTACGGTGCGAACATAACATCAGCAGAAGAGGTAGAAGTGGCCGCTAAATATATCTGTGAAAAGATACATCAAGAGTATCTCTCGGCCACTAGGACAGTACCCGACACGCACCATGGGGAGGTACTCCCACGGAGGCTCAAAACTCTCCTGGAAGAGAAACGATCCACTAGGAAGCTTTGGGCTAGGACCAGATGTCCCAAGTTAAAGACAAAGCTCAACGCTATCACCGAAAAGCTGTCGGAAAGTGTAAAGGCCTTCCGAGGCGAGTCCTGGAACGCTCGCATCGAGGAGGCCTCGGAACATCCAGCCTCACTATATCAGCTCAACCAACAGCTTTCGCGCACACCACAGCCCATCTGCCCACTAGCGGACAGCACAGGAAAACGGCACTACCCTGGTGGATCCTGGCAGAACACTTAGGGGCAGTTTAAACCCAACACTGCTGCAGCTGTCGTCGCAGACTTCCACAGGGGGGTTGAGCACTGCGTACAGGAGTTCCTGAGGACTCCGGCGCCTCCACTAGGAGGGGACGACTTCATGTTCCCTTCTGAAGTAAGGAGAGTGGCACAGCGCCTGCCGCTACGGAAAGCGCCGGGCAACGATTGCATAACCACCACTGCAATAAGACAGCTGCCTAGGAAAGGGGTCGTAGCACTGACCCATTTGTTCAACGGGGTGCTACGCACCCAACACTACCCTTCCAAGTGGAAGGAAGGGAAGATTATAGTGCTGCCGAAGCAGGGTAAAAACAGAAGACACCCGGCTAGCTACCGTCCCATCACGCTACTGTCGTATGTAGCGAATCTGTTTGATAGGCTGCTGTTGCGGAGACTGCGTCCACACGCAGAGCTCCGAAAGGAGCAATTCGGATTCTGCAGCGGCCACTCCACCACGGTGCAGCTGACCCGAGTGCTACACTACCTAGCGGCCGAAACCCATCGTGGCCGCTCTTGTCTGGGGGTCTTTCTCGACATAGAGAAGGCCTTCGACCGGGTGTGGCACACGAGTCTTATCTACAAGCTGATCTCGAACACCAAGACGCCGCCAGCGCTCATACGACTAGTGGCGTCATTTCTGGAGGGACGGAGCTTCTGTGCTAGCGTCGAGAGGATATACTCAGCAGCACGAAGAATAGAGGCAGGAGTGCCACAAGGCAGCTGTCTTTCTCCGCACCTGTACGCAGTTTACACCAACGACATCCCCACACTTGAAGGTCGCGTCCAAGAATGGGAACAAGATGTCATGCTCGCCCTCTACGCAGACGACAGCGCGTATTTTACGTCGTCTCGTCGAGCAGACATTGCAGCCAGGAGGATGCAGTGTCTGCTGAACCTGTTGCCTGAATGGCTGGAAAAATGGCGCATGGCCGTGAACGTTGGCAAGACATGCACCATTATCGTCAACAGACAGGGACGTGTACCACTACCACTCAAGCTCCGAGGCCAGGATGTAGAGTGGAAGAAGACTGTCACCTACCTTGGATGCCAGATTGGCCGCTCTCTACGTATGACCCCTGAGGTCGCATACGTAATACAGCGCGCAAGAGCTGCGAGGGCGGTCCTCCGTCCGGTTCTGGCATCCAACCTGCCAACGAAGACCAAGGTAGGGATCTACAAGACCTACATCTGCTCGCGAATCACATATACTGTACCAGCGTGGTACGCGTTCACATCTCCCGCACAGCGGAAAAGATTGCAGGTTCAGCAAAACATTTCCCTAAGAGCGATTATGGGAGCTGGTCGTTACGTCCGGAATGACGTCATCGCCAGAGATCTACAAATCGAGTCAATCCACGACTTTGTGGTCCATTTGGCGCGGAAAATGTATGACCGCCCTGATAATGGACCACATGAACACCTGCGCGACCTGGCGTCCTTATCGGACTTCCTGCCGCAGCGCGCTCGACCACCAGAGCGGCGACCTCTCCCAAGGCAATTGTTGCAGCCACCACCCGACCTCGTTGAGGGGGAGGACGGGGAAGAGTGAAAGACCCGACGCAAGGCGTAAAATACGCAACATCTCCACATATATACCGCAGAAAGCTGTACCCAGGAGCAGCAGCGGGGGAGCAGCAGCCCCCTGAGAAGATGTCCGGGCAATGAGGCTTGCCTCGAGGCCCGATACCTGCTATAGCAGAAGAAATCCGCTCACGCTCACCAGAGGCATAGCAGATGCGTTGCCGGCCTTGGGTGCCCCAGGGTGGGGGAGGGGTGTGTAAACCTCCGGTTACCTGCACTCGCCAGACGAAACGCAGAAGTTTGTTAGACTTCCACTTCACGCCGGTATTCTGTGACGTCGTGGTACTGCCCCGGTCGAGCCGGCCCATTCATGCAACAACAAAAGCTGATGCGTGGCTCTACCACTGTTAAAAAAAATATAAGTATAATTCAATTATTACTTTGATTGATTACCTCATTTCTCCTCATTCTTATATATGGATAAATAAATGTTTATCTTATTTTAAAATCTGTATTCTAAAATCATCTAGTTTTTGCGATATCTACCGTTCTAGCGAATTAGGCAATATCCTGTATTTCAATTGAGTTTTACATTAATCTAAATAAACTAGGAAGGAAGACTTAGGGGGCGTCCATAAATTAGGAGGGGGTCGAGTCAAATCTCATGTAATCTTATGTTGGAGAGAGGGGGGATCTCGGCAAATATCACGCAATTTTTTTCTGATTGAAACAAAAAAAATATACTATTTTACTGAAATGAAAATGATTATCTGAAAATCATATGGACATGTTGGTTCCAAAGTCACTCTCGAGACCGTCCATGATTCTCCATGGATTGAATTAGAATATATAATCTTTTTTAATCACAGTAGTTTAAAACACCTCACGTAATTTATGGACGCCCCCTTATATAAAAAATATATATAATAAATATCTTCACGCAATTCCCAATACAGGGGTAGACAGAGGTCAAGTCTAGGCAATTAAGTCCCTTTGACCACCTTCCACCGAAGATATTTTCGGGACAACGTGACAGGTGGTGAGCCCGTCGCCGCCTTTATGTCCAAGCCAACGATGAAGTTCGTACATATGTTTTTGAAAAACTCATTGGTACTGCCACCTGGGGATCGAACTCGGGTCTCTCGACTCGAAAGTCCGACCACCCAACAACTCGGCTATCGTGACTATTCCCCCTTATCTAGAAAACATTTTTATATTAAAAAATTATTAAATTATTTTATGTAAAAAACGTATTTATTACAAATATTTATCTATCTATCATCATCCAGATTACTATCTTTTTAATCATAAGAAGTAACACACAATAAAATAATGGCCGGTCCCCGTCACAAGGATTTAAAATGTTTGGTTATATTTCCCATGATCATTCTTCTTTTTCCCAAAAGTATGCCACAAAAAAGGTCCTGAGCCTCCTGCTTCCATCAACTTTACACAACATGTTGCTGGTCGTCACTCGATCCTTTGCCCCCGCACAGGCCTAAATTTTCCAACGTTGCATTTTTATATAAGGCTGTTTTTATATGTTTTGAACTATTAAAATTAATAATGACAATTTTATGGATATGGATTACAATCTTGTAGATTTTCCCGTTCCCATGAGAATTTAATAAAATTCACTTTAATTAAAAATATATTAAGTATATTTCAAGTTAATGAATCCACTTATAAAATATATTTAAAAATTATTATCCATTTTGGCTATTTTGTAACTTTGATTGGAAGAAGAAAAATATTAAAATGTTTTAATTCGAAGTTATTGTTCATAGTATTTGCCGGTAGAGGTTGCTTTACATTAACTGCTATTTTTACATTAACTGCTATTTTTTTTTTAAACGCGGTGTTAAGATATTTTCTAACACATTGACGTCAAAAAGATGCCGTAAAGACCTCATATTTAAACCTGCGTCGGGGATACCGTGATCACGAAGGCGGTTCCCCAGGGCGAGGCCTTTCCATTGCACTGCGGTTGGGTTGATGACCCCTGCGATTGTCCCTAATGTGGATAGCTCGAACGCATAATTTTTGGTAGTGGGGACTGCGTACGCGCCGTCCCTCTTGACAATTATACCATTAGAATGTCACTAGGAATTAAAGATAAACAAAGTCTACATTGTGCTGTACAGAGGAACAACGAAGGGTTACCTATATTATTAAATCTTAATAAATTTACCTTTACAATGTATGGAAAAGTAGTAAAAAGTAAAAAACTACTTTTAAAAAACCGACTTCAAAAGCTAAGAAGTATAAAATAACTTCATAGATATTTTATTGCATACACCTCTTATGCTCTATATTAAAGATATTAGGTTTGCATAAGAGGTGTATTAAATTCATTTTCTATTATTTTATAGTTTTTATTTTTTGAAGTCGGTTTTTTAGAAGGTTGGATTTTTTATTTTTTACTTTTTCATAGTATGTTATAGGTTACTCTATAAACCAAAGTAGACTATAACATTTTATCAATTTACATCACGTAAATTGTTACATTTTATTGCCTTATATTAAATAGTATTTTTCAAAGTAGCTATGGGTAGGGCTACGAAAGGTGCCGCTCGCCTTAAACAATATATATATCCTAAGAAAAGGGAATGGAAAAAATTAATCGATTCCGAAAATATGCTGTCCGAAACTCTATTTCACGTTTGTTATCTATGAAGAATTACATAAAATTATCTTCACGCCAAGAGACACTTGAACAGTATGAGTAGAAAGTCGCTATGATTTAAAATAGTTTTGTCCAAGAGAGCTCTGAACAGCAAGCGCATTGGTTAGGTCTTATTTTTGACCGTCCAGTAATCGAGTCTTGTGAGCAGAGGGCTTATTTATGATCGATTAGTTAACGAGTCTGCTCAGGACGAGATTTTATGCGAATAAACAATACGAAAGTATTGTTTATTCTAATATGTCTCAGTTTTTCTACTCCACACACTCGCTCCGCTTCAACAAGTTGCCTAAGTCCCAGTTATCGGGACACGAGTTAGTACTACCATATAATCAAGGTTAATAAAAAAGTTCTTAAAATAAAAACTACTTAGCTAAACTAACTAAAAACTAAAGTTTTATGGGACCCAATGGCAACGCAGATATTGGCCATCATATTTGCGTTTCCCGTAGTGGAGTTCTGAAAAGAGGATGCGATTCGCCACGATTTTCATAAATTAGGTTGCCTGTACGTCACATTAGTAAACAGCAATTATATATGTACACTCTTTTAAGTAAAATGTAAGACCGTTAGTTATTAGATGCCTTCGTTTGCACCTACACGCGGTAGGTACTCACGGTTCGAGCGGCGAATGTTTCAAACGAGCCGCCGCTTTGGCGCGATGGCGGCGAGGCGGCGGTCTTTCTAAAAGTATTAGGTAGAGCTAAGATAACGTGAACATTAGGGCGTTGTGTTATGAATACAATTACAAGTGAATAGGTAAATCTTTTGGAAATAACTAAAGCTACTAGGGTCAATTGGATTTAAAAACCCACTTTTAATTTATCCGATTAGAGAGAAACAGTGTCTGAGTTAGGGTCATCAAAAGTTTGGTTAAATAAAATATTTTTAAGTTTTGTATGGAAATATTTATAACTTAATTTAGTCATATTACCCTTACCACTGTGTTTAATACATCAAAGTAGCATGGGTACGTGCCGGTATACATTACTATTTATGGAACACCTTGTATACGTTATTAGATAGTCATTAGTTCTTCGTGAATAGGATACCTTGGTGCGAGGTACATGGCACCACTTGTCTTTCGCCTTTCTAGTAAGCCTTTTTAAATTACAACTGCGGATCTTTATTTGTTCTGCTAAGTGGTTTTTGTTTATGTTTTTATTGAGCAGCTCTCGGTGTTCCTTGATGGCATAAATGAATGTATGAAGTCACGATAGCCGAGTTGTTGGGTGGTTGGAATTTCGAGTCGAGAGAGCCGAGTTCGATCCCCAGGTGGCAGTGAGTTTTCAAAAACTTATGTACGAATTTCATCGTTGGCTTTGGCATAAAAGACGGCGACGGGCTCACCACCTGTCACGTTGTCCCGAAAATATTTTCGGTGGAAAGTGGGTCAAAGGGACTTAATTATCTAGACTTGACCTCTGTCTACCCCTGTATTGGGAGTTGCGTGAAGATATATATATTTTTTTTATTTATAAATGAATGTATTGTCATTTTCAATAAACCAATCCTGATGCAGGGTTTAGGCTCAAAACCTGGGAACCGATTTCAGTAAGTTTCAATAACAATTTCTTTTAGGTATTCTCAAGATCACCACTATCAACAACCAATTGCGATTATCCCTAATGTGGATAACTCGGACACGTAATTTTTGATGGTGGGGACTGCGTACGCGCCGTCCCCCTCAACAAATTGGCCGTTATCTCATTTTAATGGCGAAAGTCCTCAATGGTAGGCAACACGCGGTGTTTTTACGCTTCAGTCTTAGTTACTGGGGAAATGTAACATACTTTTCCGAACTATGCCCAGCTGCATTAAATTAGTCGACTGACTTATACCTTGATTACGTAGTCGTCAACAAACAAGCTAAATTCTCAACAACACTTGGTACTAGTCTGACATGGACCTGATATGATTTATATGTTGTACTTTTTTATACATCTTATATATTATAACATTATCTCAAGACCTGCCTACTGGGCAACGCAATTGAGGTTCAGATAGTGCTAAGCTCCTTCAGCGATACGTTCCATAAGGACTATATCGCTGGTAAAACGAAAGCGAGCATTCTCAATTGATATTGATACCTTATTCTTTCCAGTTAAGTCGCTTTAAAACATTTCCTACGCAGCGTTAAAGGGTCTATCGTGAAAACTAGCGAAGGGAGTATACACATTATATTCTTCTTCCTCAGTACTTACTCCTTTCTTTCTCATGTCTTCTTTCATACAATCCTTCCACCGCTTTTTTTGGTCTCCCTATAGCTCTTCTTCCATTCATCTCTAACATTCTTTTGCCTATATTTCATTCTTCCCTCATCATTACATGTACAACCCATGCTTTTAAGCTTTCCTTTATTAGAGGTGTCTGACAGTGCGATTGCAATTCCGCTTGGCAAACGAGATAACAGTATAGCAACCTTTAACTGAAGAGAAACCTATTTTGAGTAGTCACCATAGTGAAACGCTAGATCTGGGCTCTCTATTATTTAATGGGGGACGGCGCGTACGCAGTCCCCACTACCAAAAATTACGCGTCCGAGTTATCCACATTAGGGATAATCGCAGGGGTCAACCAAACCGCAGTGCAATGGAAAGGTCTCGCCCTGGGGGAACCGCCTTCTTGATCACGGTATCCCCTACGCCAGGTAAGTATGAGTTTCGATATGTAATTCTTGCACGTCATTCAATCTGCAAAACTTTTAACATCGTGATGAAAAATTTGTGTAGCGACCTCTACTTTTAATGAAAGTTTAACTCTAATTTAAAAACTAACAATGTAGTAGGCATAGATGGCGCTTTCATATATTTTCAAATTGCTACTCATAGATAACACATATTTTATATCTGAAACGGCAACTTTTGCTGAAGCATGAATGGTCGCTTCAACTAATTAATATCTTGATATATCTGACTAACTCTCTGCGTTTTCTTTGATAATTTAGATTAAGCAAATGATTATTGAAGGCCTTCTCCTTCCTTTCCTTTGCTATTTCTACTTTAAATAACCCGTAAGGCACCAAAAAGTACCACTGATGTTTTGAATATAATTGGCCATTGATAATTAAATTTGTTTCCAATGAATGAATGTGCGAAGCGACAAACAATAAAGAGTCGTGCCTCTAGCGTTCCCTTACCCTACTTCATCAACTGACATTGAGATAGACAAGTTTCATTTTATTGGCCATAGATGGCGCTTTTACATAGCATTCACATAAACATTACATTTACTTTCATATAACATTGGGTGGTCGGAATTTCGAGTCAAGAAGTGTCAGACACCTCTCAAAATATATAATAATTAGTGTCTATAGATTTAAGACGAGCATTGTTAATATTTCCGTGTTGTATGTAAGTTTCAGTTTAAAGTTACAACGCTTGTATTTGCCACTAAAATTGTCCATTTAGATTTTTCTTTAAGCACATCAGTTTGTTTTCTTATTCAAAATATTTTACATTTTTTATTAAACAGCCTTCAAAAAAGAACAATAACTTTCTTAGCTTACTGTTGTTACTCGTTAACAAATGAAATATTCTAATAAGCACTACTTAACTATTTGCTAGAAATCAGAGCCAAGTGTTGTCAAATTTGTACTGTTTGATATTTCAATTATACTTGGTTAACGTAGATTGCTATATTGCTGTTATATTGGCACAGCCTCAATCACATCAGATGTGGTGCTTTAATTAATAATAATAAGTATTCTTTGCTATTTTGTGTTCTTTTTGAAGGCAGTTATTTTTTTACCATTCATGTAGTGAATACGATAATACTATGAATGCATAAACTTGAGAGGCCCATACCTAGCAGTAAGTGAAGTCGGTGGTCTAATGGCGGTAATAATGATGATAATGAGTACGATATGCGTTCATCTTCTAATGAGTCAGTGGAGAATATTAAACGCTCGCCTCTTATAATCCAACTGTGCAGTACCGGACAATATTTGCCAACCAATCGTATATTACTGTTTAACTAGAAACCGTTAAGGAGTGCAGTTACTTCTATTCTCTCATCCATCTCAGCATCCTTATGTGAAGACACAAACAACTTAACTCTGTACTAAAGAAGGTCAAATACTCAAAATTATTAAATTTAAAGAATTTTTTCGTAAGTTCACTATCGAATCCTGTCGTAAGCCAATATTTCAGAAAATGTGTAGTTAAAAATAAACGATTTTTTTTATTATTTAATTTATTACATACTACATACCTATCTACTACATTTGTCTACATAGGTATTGTCTACCTATCTACTACAATCTTAATTTACTAAACTTCAGGATCAGGTACAGGGTTGGAAGCTAGTATATTATATTTGACATAAATATCATGGTTCTGGAAAGGAACGGTACTTACTTCATTTCGTGTTGAGAATCTACTGGTAGTTTGCATTTTGAAGAATGATTATTTTTTTCGAAACAACGTGACAGGTGGTGAGCTCGTCGCCGTCTTTTTGTCCAAGTCGTCGATATAAATCATACATACGTTTTTGAAAATACCCATTGGTACGAGCCTTGGGGGCCAACCACTCGTCTATCGTAACTATATGGTAAATATGCTACGTTATTACGTTATACGAGCAGCCTAAAAACTATTGTACTATCGCCAATTGTGATGAGTTACTAGTACGAAGTTTAATGATATGCAAGTCGAAATAACAAAATTATTGACCATCTTTTTTATTGCTTATTTAACTTTACTAATTAGGCAAAAACATTAGAAAAATTTAAAACTGAGGTTAAAAATCACTATTTGTCACTGTGTTAATCCTCTGATGACATTTGTTCGTTTTTTCCTTAAATTTTATATGTTATTTACTATTAATATGTATATTTTGTATATCTAGTAGTAAGTATGGCTATTGTAGAACATGATTACTGCGTATATATATTAGTGTATTATCGTTACAATAATATTATGTATTAGTTTAGATTATTTAGGTATTAGTATGAATGTCAATTATTTGGATCAAATATATATATATATATATATATATATATATATATATATATATATATATATATATATATATATATATATATATATATATATATATATATATATATATATATATTTGGTTATGTTTTTAGTAGTTGGAGGCACAACAAAACGCAACACAACTGATAACCGTTTATTCCAATTTTATATCGCGGATATTGATAGAGAAAGGAATAAATATTTTATAAAATTAAAGAAATTATTGTAAAAATACTTTATTGATACATTGAACAAATTGCTAAAATTCAAACTAAATAATATTTACAAATAAGGCTATACAAACAATGTTTTGTATGCATTTCATTACCAATCATCTAAACGAAGGCATGTTTGGAGGATCCATTGCGAGGTCTATCAATTCATCGATGTCGTCCGAGTTCCAGAAGGAAAGCTCCAACTGTGAATATAATGCAAAACGATTCTTATAATGAATCACAATAATTTGATAGTCATTACAGAGCAAGCGTCTTTAGGTTCTCTTATGAAGGGAGAGATGTGGACTTTAGTAGGCCGTTACTTTAGCACAGGGTGCCATACGACAGGAAAAAAAAGTGATGGTTTCTCGGTCAAAGGTAATTAGTAGAAAAATAAATAATGAATAAATATCTTCACGCAATTCCCAATACAGGGGTAGACAGAGGTCTAGTCTAGACAATTAAGTCCCTTTGACTCACCTTCCACCGAAGATATTTTCAGGACATTTCTTTTCGACCCTCTTTTTGCTAACATTTCACCAAGACTACTAAGAGGAGCATGAAAAAGATTAATGATAAGAGAGAGAGAAATTTACAGAACATTGTTAAACTCGATTGGTTGAACTATGTCGGCAAAGTGGTAAGAATGTTGCTACGGTACGGTGGAGGTTCATGTACCGCCTGCGAGCGACAGTCGATTTTGCGGGTCGAACCCGCCTTCCACCGAACATATTTCCGGGACAACGTGACAGGCTGCGAGCCCGTCGCCGTCTTTATGTCCAAGCAAACGATATAATTCGTACATGAGTTATTAAAAACCCCATTACGAGTCTGCCCACTTACAAATCGAATTCGGTTCTCCCGACCCACCCAACCGCTCGGCTACCGTGACCTATAGAGAGAACTAAACGATATGCATGCATTTGAGTTGAGTGGCACGGACCGGGTCGCGCGCGGCGCGGCAGGGGCGGCAGTGCAGGCGCGCGGCGCGGCACTCGCAGCGCGCGGCGCACGCGCGGCCCGAGCGCGCCGCGCGCGCCACCACGCTCGCGAAGCGCCGCGCCGCGCCGCGCTCGCCCGCCAGCTTGCCGCCCGCCCACACCGTGCCTGCCGGCCGCGTCGCGTTCGCAGTTAGTCAGTTGAGACACATATACAATATGTATGAGACACAAATACTAAACAAAGACAAAGCCGGCAAAGTATAAGACAGAAATATGAGAATATGTATATATATATATATATATATATATATATATATATATATATATATATATATATATATATATATATATATATATATATATATATATATATATATATATATATATATATATATATATATATATATATATATATATATATATATATATATATATATATATATATATATATATATATATATATATATATATATATGCATCTCATTGTTTTGTCGATTAACTGAAGTTTCATTTATGCCGTGAGTGAATCGAACATCCCATTTTATTTATTTTTTAATTACCTTCACGCACAGTACCCGACAGGGTAACCAGAGAGAACAGGTCGCCAAGTGTCAGGATCCTTATATACCACTTTCGCTTCTTTCAGATTCATCATACTGTTCATACATGCACGTCTCGGTATCCGAGTACTCTTGACCATCCCCTCTTCGAGCAGTTTGCTCACATGGTTTTCGAAAGTTAGTCTCGGCCTACTTCGATATATAATATACGTATATATAATACAAATGTATATATAATATTTACATTTTTTAGATTAAAAATTCATCTTCAAAATTTAACCGCTTCAATGTGCGATTTAATACCTATAGCAGATCTCCGTGGATAAGTGTCTTATGCACCGGTCTTCATACTGTCGCCAGCTCCAAAGTCCCGGGTTCATTTCCTGTCGGATCATTATACCAACCACTTTTTCTTCAATGTCTGGGCATTTGTGGTACCTTCGTTGTTTTTGATTCCATAACACAAGTGCTTTAGCTACTTGCTTTGTAAATAAATTTATATATATTTGCATGTCATAATGAACTTTACTTAAGAATCAGCGAAACGTAATGTGCTGTTGTCCCTTTCTATTTATGAATGTATTTCTTTATTTACTAGCTTTGGCCCGCAACTACGTACACGTTGAAGTAATACCTACTTTTTATTTGCATGTGCAAAGAAGCTTACCTGCGTACATAAACTTATCTTCTTCTCGACTTGAATGATGAGCTTTACAATGAAAGGTCATACAATCACTGCGAGACTTTCAAGAATTACGTAAAAATTATTTAAAAAAATCTGTTTTGCAGCTTAGTAATTACATTTAAGCAATAAAATTAAGTGAAACGGGAAAGAACAAGTCGCGCAGTTCTGTCTACCAACTTAATACAAATAATAAAGTTGTAACTACTAATCAATGGTAGTAGCTAAAGTTATTGGAAATTTTTTTCAATGAGCTTCAAATTATGACTACACCATCGCTTAATTCTTCTTCGGCTGCTGTCGAGACTTTACTTAGGAAAAATGTAAGTGCTTCCACCTCAATCCTAACTTATAATCTTTAAGGCTGTTGATTCAAAAGATTTTATACGAGAATATAGAATATAAATCACACCATTCCGCATGCAATAAGGTTTATAAGCAATGTCCGTTGCAGTGATTGCTACCATAATAGATTTAATTACACCTTATTTGTTCATAATATGTAGTACGTAAAATCTGGAATATTTTTTGATCTTTTGAAACAGTAAAGTAACACACACGCCACCACACCACACTAGAGGAGAGGGCGCCACTGTCACACGGTTCACTTCGACACGCGTATATTTAAATCGTATAAAATCATACAAGCTGTCTAGTGTGCTAAATTTGTGAAAATTAAAATTCTAACAATTTCACATAAAATAATACTTTAAGTGAAAATGTTTGCGATGTTGTCGAAAGCAAAAGAAGCATAGGAAAATTCGACAGCTCCTATTTTAACTTATAAGTATTATAAACAAGGTGGGTGATAAACAGTCAACTGTAATAACTGTGTATCTTTTTCATAAATCTGTGAAAGTTGGTTATTTAATACGAAACTGAAAGTTCGTTATTTAAAATGAAAGTTCGTTATTTCAATTAATACCTGTGGAACAAATTCGGGATTACGATGTCCTATACATCGAATTCTTAAATCCTACAATTCTAATTTTATTGGTATTGATATATTTGCATGCGCTTAATCTAAGTTTAAGAACCAAATTGTTACAACACTTAAAAAGTTAAACTTAAATTAATTAACTATGTAATGTAATCAGAGTTGCTTCTTCGATCTTTTTGCTTCTCTTTTGCCACATTTGTTTATATATGCTAATGTTATATATGCTAATTTTTATGTATCTAGTGACTTCAATTAAAATAACATTATATTCAATATGTGGATAATGTAGTGGGCTGTAATATTATTACAACCTTAAAGCAGCAAATTTTATGTGTACTTCATATATTGTAGTTGTTTTTTGTCCCTAATAAAATAAAATAAAAATAAAATAAAACGATGGGAGGATAAACGGATTTGATGTGCATACATACATAATGATGTACATAATTGCATAAACAAAATTTTGCAATGTATAGAAACGACTAATACACAATTTTATAATAGCCATACTATTATCATGAAAAATGTAAGATCGATATCATTTGCAAAGTTCTTAAAAACTTTATGTTTGACTGCAAAGGAGCTGACAAAAAATTAAATAAATAGATATCTTTACGTCATCCCCAATAATGAGGTAGACAGAGGTCTAGACAATTAAGTCCTATAGCTAGCTGATAAAAAAGAGAACTATTAATTGAACTGAAGTATAAATCTCGCCCCTTACCATTGGTCTCCATGGCAAGGGACATACAGACTCCCAGCTTGTCTTTCGGCAGCTTGACCTGCTTGCGCAGTCCCGAATCACCCTCCAGCCTTTCATAGTCCTTGTTGGTGTACGCTAACGTACTATCCACACCTGAAAGTGAAGTCAGTAGTGTTATAAGCTCATAAAAAACGGTCGATTTCTTTACATAAATAAATAAAAATTTGCTTCAATGGAATGTGGGTCGAAAGGATTTCATCGTTTAAACCTCTGCCTACTCCAATATGGGAAATTGCGTAAATAGACAAAACAAGTGTGTGTGCGTGTGTGCAATTCACACACGGCAGAAGTGAAACTTAAAAAACAAAGGGGAGACCTAAAATATACAGTAACGTGTAATGTATTCTATCTCAATCTCTCGTCGATTTAATCTTGTACATTTATGTGTATGTTTCTTTATAATAAATAATAAATAAATATCTTCACGCAATTCCCAATACAGCGGTAGACAGAGGTCTAGTCTAGACAATTAAGTCCCTTCGACCCACCTTCCACCGAATATATATTCGGAACAACGTGACAGGTGGTCAGCCCGACGCCGTCTTTATGTCCAAGCCAACGATAATTCGTACATAAGTGTTTGAAAAATCCGATGGTACGAGCCTCCCCCTGGGGATCGAAATCGGGTCTCCGGTCTCGTTCCAAAGAAGTTTCACTTCAATCAAGTCTTTACGCATTCCCTATACTAACGTAGACAGAGGTGAATATAATTTTTCGCCTTATGACTCAGGTTTCACCAGAGCATATTTCTTGCAATAATACAGTTATGAGCCCATTGTCGTTTTAGTGTCCAAGCGAATGATACAGGTCATATTTGAGTTTTGAAAAAATTTACTATTACGATCCTTTCTTCACGGTAGCCGAGTTGTTTTGTGGTCGGAATTTCGAGTCGAGAGATCCGAGTTCGAACCCCAGGTGGCGGTACCAATGAGTTTTTCATAAAACTTATGTACGAATTTCATCGTTGGCTTGGACATAAAGACGGCGACGGGCTCACCTGTCAAGTTGTCCCGAAATTATCTTCGGTGGAAGGTGGGTCAACGGGACTTAATTGTCTAGACTTGACCTCTGTCTACCCTTGTATTGGGAATTGCGTGAAGACATCCTTTCTCCTGGGGATCGAAGTCGAGGGTTAGTTCATTCGAATTCCGATCACCCAACCACTCAGTTATCGAGGCATAAATAAATAAAATACAGAGATGCGTAGTAGGTATTTCTTTTATACCAACAGTCGTTAAAATAAAATAAACAATAACTTACCAAATAGATATTTAGCGAATCGCTTTTTCGATAGCGTGAATTCGTCGTTCATGAGAATGTGCAGAGTCACCGAGTTTTCCATCAGGTTGTGGTAAATTGTTGAATAGTCCAGCTGTAACATTATGGATTTATTTTAAAAAAACAATTATATTTTTTTTTCAATGTTTATCACGCTGTGTTAGAATTTTTTATTTTAGATGTTAATTTTAAAGTTCGTGTTCTAATACCAGTTCACGGTAAATAATAACGGTGTTTTTACATATTAAGCAAAATTTAATTTTATGGTAGGCGCACTGTCCGCACGCAGCAGTACTCACGGCCATGGCGGCGGCGGCGCAGCGCTGCGCACTGTCCGCACGCAGCAGTACTCACGGCCATGGCGGCGGCGCAGGCGCTGCGCACTGTCCACGCAGCAGTACTCCACGGCCATGGCGGCGGTGGCGCAGCGCTGCGCACTGTCCACGCAGCAGTACTCCACGGCCATGGCGGCGGCGCAGCGCTGCACTGTCCGCACGCAGCAGTACTCACGACCACGGCGGCGGCGCGAGCGCTGCGCACTGTCCGCAGCAGTACTCACGGCCATGGCGGCGGTGGCGCAGCGCTGCGCACTGTCCACGCAGCAGTACTCCACGGCCATGGCGGCGGTGGCGCAGCGCTGCGCACTGTCCGCAGCAGTACTCACGACCACGGCGGCGGCGGCGCAGCGCTGCGCACTGTCCACGCAGCAGTACTCCACGGCCATGGCGGCGGTGGCGCAGCGCTGCGCACTGTCCGCAGCAGTACTCACAGCCATGGCGGCGGCGGCGCTGCGCACTGTCCACGCAGCAGTACTCACGGCCATGGCGGCGGTGGCGCAGCGCTGCGCACTGTCCGCGCAGCAGTACTCACAGCCATGGCGGCGGTGGCGCAGCGCTGCACTGTCCGCACGCAGCAGTACTCACAGCCATGGCGGCGGCGGCGCGAGCGCTGCGCACTGTCCACGCAGCAGTACTCACAGCCATGGCGGCGGTGGCGCAGCGCTGCGCACTGTCCACGCAGCAGTACTCACAGCCATGGCGGCGGCGCAGCGCTGCACTGTCCGCACGCAGCAGTACTCACAGCCATGGCGGCGGCGGCGCAGCGCTGCGCACTGTCCACGCAGCAGTACTCCACGGCCATGGCGGCGGCGCAGCGCTGCGCACCGTCCGCACGCAGCAGTACTCCACGGCCATGGCGGCGGTGGCGCAGCGCTGCACTGTCCGCACGCAGCAGTACTCACAGCCATGGCGGCGGCGCAGCGCTGCACTGTCCGCACGCAGCAGTACTCACAGCCATGGCGGCGGTGGCGCAGCGCTGCGCACTGTCCGCAGCAGTACTCACAGCCATGGCGGCGGCGCAGCGCTGCGCACTGTCCGCACGCAGCAGTACTCACGGCCATGGCGGCGGTGGCGCAGCGCTGCACTGTCCGCACGCAGCAGTACTCACAGCCATGGCGGCGGCGCGGCGCGCACTGTCCGCACGCAGCAGTACTCACGGCCATGGCGGCGGCGGCGCAGCGCTGCACTGTCCGCACGCAGCAGTACTCACGGCCATGGCGGCGGCGGCGGCGCAGCGCTGCGCACTGTCCGCACGCAGCAGTACTCACGGCCATGGCGGCGGCCGCGCAGCGCTGCGCACCGTCCGCACGCAGCAGTACTCCACGGCCATGGCGGCGGCGGCGCAGCGCTGCGCACCGTCCGCACGCAGCAGTACTCACGGCCATGGCGGCGGCGGCTGGCGCTGCGCACTGTCCGCACGCAGCAGTACTCCACGGCCATGGCGGCGGCGGCAGCGCTGCGCACTGTCCGCACGCAGCAGTACTCACGGCCATGGCGGCGGCGGCTGGCGCTGCGCACTGTCCACGCAGCAGTACTCACGGCCATGGCGGCGGCGGCGCTGCGCACTGTCCGCGCAGCAGTACTCCACGGCCATGGCGGCGGCGGCGGCGCAGCGCTGCACTGTCCGCACGCAGCAGTACTCACAGCCATGGCGGCGGCGCAGCGCTGCACTGTCCGCACGCAGCAGTACTCACAGCCATGGCGGCGGCGGCGCGGCGCTGCACTGTCCGCACGCAGCAGTACTCACGACCACGGCGGCGGCGCAGCGCTGCGCACCGTCCGCACGCAGCAGTACTCACGACCACGGCGGCGGCGCAGCGCTGCGAACGTGTCCGCGCCCGCCGTCTGCGCCTCCGTCGTCCGGACCATATCCGCTTTTTCTGTGTGACGCACGTTTCATAGTTTTAATATTTTGACAGTATTAATTAAAGGTATGATTTAAATAAAAGTATTAGATGGAAGTACGTCAAATATTTTTATTCCCTAAATCCTCCATCAAAAAATTACTAATAATTTACAATTATTTTATTATATTTTATATTGATTCGGGGATCATACAATATTTAAAAATACAGATATATATTTAAATAACCATCTCTCTGCTGCACAGTGACGCTGTCTAAGGTTTTAGGTATATAGTACTGCCATCGACAATTATCTTGGCAATTGGCTTGGCAATTATAAAAAATCTCCCTTGCTTGTGAGGCTTAAATCTTGCAGTGGACTTAACAGGGTATAACGTATAAGTACGAATATAATATGTGTAAGTACGAATGTACGTTTGTACACACTAATGTACATTCGTTCTTACTTACAGTAGGAAATACTATACATAACATGTATACACATACATGATGTATTATGTATAGTATTTCCTAATCAATATAATTTTGTGTTGTTTTACATAGAAAATAAATAAATACATGCATAGATAGGGACAACATCATATACATCGCTTTGATCCCTAAGTAAGCAGCTTAAGCATTTGTACTATGGAATTAGAAACAACGAAGGTATCACATACACACGCCCAAGAAAACATAGAAAAAAGTGTTTTTATGCTGAACCGACCGGGAATTGAACCCGGGACCTCAGAAATGGCGACACTATGAAAACCTGTATGTGCGTCACTCGTTTACAGAGGTCGTCAAAACCAATGTGTGGTTTAGTAAGTTTTCAATGACGAAATATTGTTTTTATTTAAATATTATACGTGAAAACCCATTATTGGCTTTTTAAATAAAACGATTTTCTGATTTTATCGCCTTTTTAATAATAATAATTTTTACAAACTATTTTTATTTTCAGATTCTTTACAGCATCCGTCGTCACGGGGGGACTGTATCGTATCGTGTATAATCGTAATAAATAAAGTTGACGGTAGCCGAAGGTAACAATGACAGCGGGACGTTCAGGACCTCAGTCCCCCCGTGACCACGGATGCTGTAAAGCATCCGAAACGTCGGGAAATAAAAACAGTTTGTAAAAACTAACTAAAAACGCGATAAAATACGATATTCGTTTTATTTAATCTGTGTAATATTCGCGTAACTACAAGAAACTATTATTGTCTCCTTAGTTGTCATTTCATTTTTTATATTATTAGTTTCCTATAAATAAATAAATAAAATGAAATGCAGCAGTACTCACGGCCATGGCGGCGGCGGCGCAGCGCTGCGCACCGTCCGCACGCAGCAG
Organism: Sericinus montela; assembly: GCA_029286605.1. Taxonomy (NCBI): domain Eukaryota; kingdom Metazoa; phylum Arthropoda; class Insecta; order Lepidoptera; family Papilionidae; genus Sericinus; species Sericinus montela. Next base: position 950,966 of record JAGSMR010000014.1, read on the forward strand.
TACTCACGGCCATGGCGGCGGCGGCGCAGCGCTGCGCACTGTCCGCACGCAGCAGTACTCACGGCCATGGCGGCGGCGGCGCAGCGCTGCGCACTGTCCGCACGCAGCAGTACTCACGGCCATGGCGGCGGCGGCGCAGCGCTGCGCACTGTCCGCACGCAGCAGTACTCACGGCCATGGCGGCGGCGGCGCAGCGCTGCGCACTGTCCGCACGCAGCAGTACTCACGGCCATGGCGGCGGCGGCGCAGCGCTGCGCACTGTCCGCACGCAGCAGTACTCACGGCCATGGCGGCGGCGGCGCAGCGCTGCGCACTGTCCGCACGCAGCAGTACTCACGGCCATGGCGGCGGCGGCGCAGCGCTGCGCACTGTCCGCACGCAGCAGTACTCACGGCCATGGCGGCGGCGGCGCAGCGCTGCGCACTGTCCGCACGCAGCAGTACTCACGGCCATGGCGGCGGCGGCGCAGCGCTGCGCACTGTCCGCACGCAGCAGTACTCACGGCCATGGCGGCGGCGGCGCAGCGCTGCGCACTGTCCGCACGCAGCAGTACTCACGGCCATGGCGGCGGCGGCGCAGCGCTGCGCACTGTCCGCACGCAGCAGTACTCACGGCCATGGCGGCGGCGGCGCAGCGCTGCGCACTGTCCGCACGCAGCAGTACTCACGGCCATGGCGGCGGCGGCGCAGCGCTGCGCACTGTCCGCACGCAGCAGTACTCACGGCCATGGCGGCGGCGGCGCAGCGCTGCGCACTGTCCGCACGCAGCAGTACTCACGGCCATGGCGGCGGCGGCGCAGCGCTGCGCACTGTCCGCACGCAGCAGTACTCACGGCCATGGCGGCGGCGGCGCAGCGCTGCGCACTGTCCGCACGCAGCAGTACTCACGGCCATGGCGGCGGCGGCGCAGCGCTGCGCACTGTCCGCACGCAGCAGTACTCACGGCCATGGCGGCGGCGGCGCAGCGCTGCGCACTGTCCGCACGCAGCAGTACTCACGGCCATGGCGGCGGCGGCGCAGCGCTGCGCACTGTCCGCACGCAGCAGTACTCACGGCCATGGCGGCGGCGGCGCAGCGCTGCGCACTGTCCGCACGCAGCAGTACTCACGGCCATGGCGGCGGCGGCGCAGCGCTGCGCACTGTCCGCACGCAGCAGTACTCACGGCCATGGCGGCGGCGGCGCAGCGCTGCGCACTGTCCGCACGCAGCAGTACTCACGGCCATGGCGGCGGCGGCGCAGCGCTGCGCACTGTCCGCACGCAGCAGTACTCACGGCCATGGCGGCGGCGGCGCAGCGCTGCGCACTGTCCGCACGCAGCAGTACTCACGGCCATGGCGGCGGCGGCGCAGCGCTGCGCACTGTCCGCACGCAGCAGTACTCACGGCCATGGCGGCGGCGGCGCAGCGCTGCGCACTGTCCGCACGCAGCAGTACTCACGGCCATGGCGGCGGCGGCGCAGCGCTGCGCACTGTCCGCACGCAGCAGTACTCACGGCCATGGCGGCGGCGGCGCAGCGCTGCGCACTGTCCGCACGCAGCAGTACTCACGGCCATGGCGGCGGCGGCGCAGCGCTGCGCACTGTCCGCACGCAGCAGTACTCACGGCCATGGCGGCGGCGGCGCAGCGCTGCGCACTGTCCGCACGCAGCAGTACTCACGGCCATGGCGGCGGCGGCGCAGCGCTGCGCACTGTCCGCACGCAGCAGTACTCACGGCCATGGCGGCGGCGGCGCAGCGCTGCGCACTGTCCGCACGCAGCAGTACTCACGGCCATGGCGGCGGCGGCGCAGCGCTGCGCACCGTCCGCACGCAGCAGTACTCACGGCCATGGCGGCGGTGGCGCAGCGCGCGCACGCGCACGCGCACGCGCACGCAGTGTACGTGTCGCGGAACAATGCAAGAGGAGAGAGACTCACTGCACGCAGTGGTCGGGGATGTGCGTGGGCACGTGCTGCTGCGCGCACAGCTCGAGGTAGGCGTTGGCCAGCGCGCACGCGTCCACGCCGCGCGCGCACTCCGCGTGGAACGGCTGCGCGTCAATCTGGAATAAGGCCGTAGTCCAGTACAAAAAAATAAGCGCTAAATAGGCCTAATAATAGTCGATTTAAATAATACGTTTTACCCCGTTCGATTTTAATGGTCGATTAAAAACAGTCACAAAATCGTCACGCAATTCCAATATAGGGGGTAAACAGAGGTCTAGTCTAGACATTTAAGTCCCTTCGACCCACCTTCCACTGAAGATATTTTCGTAAGGTGACAGGTGGTGAGCCCGTCGCCATCTTTATGTCCAAACCAGTGATATAAGTCGTACATATGTTTTTGCAAAACCAATTAGTACGAGCGTGACATCTGGGGTCTATGGAATTGAAATTCCGACCACATTAAAAGCAAACATTATTTCTTACTTAAGAAAGTCAAAAGAAAAATTTTTCATTGTTTTTTCTTACTTTTAGTGATGTTTTCTATTTCAACTTCACTGCAGTTCTATTATTTATTAAGAGTAAAGCAATGTGTGTATAGTTACGAGCGTGAAGCAGGGGTGCAGCGGCGACACGCTGTTGCGGAAGAACTTGTCGCACTGCGTGTCGTTGGCGGGGCGGCGGGCGGCGGGCGCGGCGAGCGGCGCGGCGCGCAGGCGCCAGGCGCGCGCGAGCGTCGTCACGTTGGCCCGCAGCGCGCCGCCCGGCAGCTGCAGCTCGTCGTACTGCTCGTTGTTGTACGCGCCCAACAGCCCGCCCAGCATCGCGTAATGCCAACCTGACACGACCATCCCTTGTTAGGTTTTTTTTTCATTCCACGAACGGTGATTACATTACACAAAAAGACGGACGGACGGAACAAATATATGAGAGTAATTCATCGCTTACGATGTATGATCATAAAGCTATAATTCTAAACAATTTGTCAAAAGTGAGCCTCATTGTCTCATTTAGTGAGAATACCATGCCTTGATGCATAAGTCTATCTATTATAATTAAATCTGCCAATACACATTAAACTTATGAAATCATAAAATAAGTAAGCCATTCTGCGTTTTACATAAACTTCTGCTATTTTAAACTATCATGATATAACTATTCTAACGTACAAAATAACAGATTCTTTTAAAATAAAAATGAGTTTAGTTCGTTGTATTCGTTTTTTTTTTTCAATTAGTTTGTTTTGTGCAGATTATTTTCTTCAATTACATTTCCTCTTAACTCCTTTTGTGTCCACAAATTTAATAAAAAAATATCTTGACGCTTACTGGGGTAGACAGCGATCTAAACAACTAATCCCTTTTCGACCCACTTTTACCGAAAATATATTTTTGGACAACATGACAAGTGATAAGCCGTCTTTATGTCCAAGCCAACGATATAAATCGTACGTAAGAATTGAAAAATTCATTGGTACGAGCCAGTGGATCGAATTTAGGTCTCTTGACTCGAATTCCGATCATCCAATCATAATGCTATTCTAAATTTCGTTACATTTTAATAAGGTTCCGGAACAATCTCCACCTCTTATAGTATACTTTCACCAAAGTACAAAATAATAAAATACCACCAAATTTTTTACTCATTCACGTTACTGTCAATATTAATAAATGAAATACGACACCAATATCTTCGGTGGAAGGTGGGTCGAAGGGACTTAAATGTCTAGACTAGACCTCTGTCTACCCCTGTATTGGGAATTGCGTGAAGATATTCATTTTATAAATACAACACTGACCGGACACCTCCAACTTGCAAGTCCGGAACAGCAGGTTGCACTGTATCTCGAGTCCGGCAGGGGCCGCCACGGTCAGCGCGTCCGTCTGCCTGTCCACCACCAGCTCTTCCACCACGGCGGGCAGGGTCAGAGGCGTACTACGCCGCGCGCGCACTCCGCGTGGAACGGCTGCGCGTCAATCTGGAATAAGGCCGTAGTCAGTACAAAATAATAAAATACCACCAAATTTTTACTCATTCACGTTACTGTCAATATTAATAAATGAAATACGACACCAATATCTTCGGTGGAAGGTGGGTCGAAGGGACTTAAATGTCTAGACTAGACCTCTGTCTACCCCTGTATTGGGAATTGCGTGAAGATATTCATTTTATAAATACAACACTGACCGGACACCTCCAACACAAGTCCAGGTGACAGGTGGTGAGCCCGTCGCCATCTTTATGTCCAAGCCAACGATATAAATCGTACGTAAGAATTGAAAAATTCATTGGTACGAGCCAGTGGATCGAATTTAGGTCTCTTGACTCGAATTCCGATCATCCAATCATAATGCTATTCTAAATTTCGTTACATTTTAATAAGGTTCCGGAACAATCTCCACCTCTTATAGTATACTTTCACCAAAGTACAAAATAATAAAATACCACCAAATTTTTTACTCATTCACGTTACTGTCAATATTAATAAATGAAATACGACACCAATATCTTCGGTGGAAGGTGGGTCGAAGGGACTTAAATGTCTAGACTAGACCTCTGTCTACCCCTGTATTGGGAATTGCGTGAAGATATTCATTTTATAAATACAACACTGACCGGACACCTCCAACTTGCAAGTCCGGAACAGCAGGTTGCACTGTATCTCGAGTCCGGCGGGGCCGCCCACGGTCAGCGCGTCCGTCTGCCTGTCCACCACCAGCTCTTCCACCACGGCGGGCAGGGTCAGAGGCGTACTACGCCCGAGCGACACTTGCTGCAAAAAACATCGAATCTAGGACCTTACATTACATTAACGCTCGACAAGCCGATCGGCGAGATGGCAAACAAACACTAGTAATAAAATAATCTATAATAGTAGCGACTGGAAAGACGTTGTGAGTAGGGTTGCCACCCGTACTTTATAATAATGTATTGTTAGTTATTTCAGGTAATTGTATACGAAAATACTTTATTTTACGTGATTGCGATTTTGAAAAGTTTAGTCGTATTTTTCGATAAACGCAATTTATCGATTGCTGCTGAACAGATGGCGCCACTCGCCAACGCTACATCACTTAAATGAAAAATCGAGCAATAAAACATATGTTGTCAAGTATAATAATGAAGGCAAATAAATTGTACTTTAATACCTATACTATGTGCTTTTTTTTTTTTCAATTAGTTTGTTTTGTGCAGATTATTTTATTCAATTACATTTCCTCTTAACTCCTTTTGTGTCCACAAATTTAATAAAAAATATCTTGACGCTTACTGGGGTAGACAGCGATCTAAACAACTAATCCCTTTTCGACCCACTTTTACTGAAAATATATTTTTGGACAACATTACAAGTGATAAGCCGTCTTTATGTCCAAGCCAACGATATAAATCGTACGTAAGAATTGAAAAGAAAAATTCAAATTTCATTGTTTTTCTTACTTTTTCTATTTCAACTTCACTGCAGTTCTATTATTTATTAAGAGTAAAGCAATGTGTGTATAGTTACGAGCGCGAAGCAGGGGTGCAGCGGCGACACGCTGTTGCGGAAGAACTTGTCGCACTGCGTGTCGCTGGCGGGCGGCGGCGGCGGCGGCGGCGGCGGCGGCGGCGGCGGCGGCGGCGGCGGCGCAGCGCTGCGCACCGTCCGCACGCAGCAGTACTCACGGCCATGGCGGCGGCGGCGCAGCGCTGCGCACCGTCCGCACGCAGCAGTACTCACGGCCATGGCGGCGGTGGCGCAGCGCTGCGCACCGTCCGCACGCAGCAGTACTCACGGCCATGGCGGCGGTGGCGCAGCGCTGCGCACCGTCCGCACGCAGCAGTACTCACGGCCATGGCGGCGGTGGCGCAGCGCTGCGCACCGTCCGCACGCAGCAGTACTCACGGCCATGGCGGCGGCGGCGCAGCGCTGCGCACCGTCCGCACGCAGCAGTACTCACGGCCATGGCGGCGGTGGCGCAGCGCTGCGCACCGTCCGCACGCAGCAGTACTCACGGCCATGGCGGCGGTGGCGCAGCGCTGCGCACCGTCCGCACGCAGCAGTACTCACGGCCATGGCGGCGGTGGCGCAGCGCTGCGCACCGTCCGCACGCAGCAGTACTCACGGCCATGGCGGCGGCGGCGCAGCGCTGCGCACCGTCCGCACGCAGCAGTACTCACGGCCATGGCGGCGGTGGCGCAGCGCTGCGCACCGTCCGCACGCAGCAGTACTCACGGCCATGGCGGCGGTGGCGCAGCGCTGCGCACCGTCCGCACGCAGCAGTACTCACGGCCATGGCGGCGGTGGCGCAGCGCTGCGCACCGTCCGCACGCAGCAGTACTCACGGCCATGGCGGCGGTGGCGCAGCGCTGCGCACCGTCCGCACGCAGCAGTACTCACGGCCATGGCGGCGGTGGCGCAGCGCTGCGCACCGTCCGCACGCAGCAGTACTCACGGCCATGGCGGCGGTGGCGCAGCGCTGCGCACCGTCCGCACGCAGCAGTACTCACGGCCATGGCGGCGGTGGCGCAGCGCTGCGCACCGTCCGCACGCAGCAGTACTCACGGCCATGGCGGCGGTGGCGCAGCGCTGCGCACCGTCCGCACGCAGCAGTACTCACGGCCATGGCGGCGGTGGCGCAGCGCTGCGCACCGTCCGCACGCAGCAGTACTCACGGCCATGGCGGCGGTGGCGCAGCGCTGCGCACCGTCCGCACGCAGCAGTACTCACGGCCATGGCGGCGGTGGCGCAGCGCTGCGCACCGTCCGCACGCAGCAGTACTCACGGCCATGGCGGCGGTGGCGCAGCGCTGCGCACCGTCCGCACGCAGCAGTACTCACGGCCATGGCGGCGGTGGCGCAGCGCTGCGCACCGTCCGCACGCAGCAGTACTCACGGCCATGGCGGCGGCGGCGCAGCGCTGCGCACCGTCCGCACGCAGCAGTACTCACGGCCATGGCGGCGGTGGCGCAGCGCTGCGCACCGTCCGCACGCAGCAGTACTCACGGCCATGGCGGCGGTGGCGCAGCGCTGCGCACCGTCCGCACGCAGCAGTACTCACGGCCATGGCGGCGGCGGCGCAGCGCTGCGCACCGTCCGCACGCAGCAGTACTCACGGCCATGGCGGCGGTGGCGCAGCGCTGCGCACCGTCCGCACGCAGCAGTACTCACGGCCATGGCGGCGGTGGCGCAGCGCTGCGCACCGTCCGCACGCAGCAGTACTCACGGCCATGGCGGCGGTGGCGCAGCGCTGCGCACCGTCCGCACGCAGCAGTACTCACGGCCATGGCGGCGGTGGCGCAGCGCTGCGCACCGTCCGCACGCAGCAGTACTCACGGCCATGGCGGCGGTGGCGCAGCGCTGCGCACCGTCCGCACGCAGCAGTACTCACGGCCATGGCGGCGGCGGCGCAGCGCTGCGCACCGTCCGCACGCAGCAGTACTCACGGCCATGGCGGCGGCGGCGCAGCGCTGCGCACCGTCCGCACGCAGCAGTACTCACGGCCATGGCGGCGGTGGCGCAGCGCTGCGCACCGTCCGCACGCAGCAGTACTCACGGCCATGGCGGCGGCGGCGCAGCGCTGCGCACCGTCCGCACGCAGCAGTACTCACGGCCATGGCGGCGGTGGCGCAGCGCTGCGCACCGTCCGCACGCAGCAGTACTCACGGCCATGGCGGCGGTGGCGCAGCGCTGCGCACCGTCCGCACGCAGCAGTACTCACGGCCATGGCGGCGGCGGCGCAGCGCTGCGCACCGTCCGCACGCAGCAGTACTCACGGCCATGGCGGCGGCGGCGCAGCGCTGCGCACCGTCCGCACGCAGCAGTACTCACGGCCATGGCGGCGGCGGCGCAGCGCTGCGCACTGTCCGCACGCAGCAGTACTCACGGCCATGGCGGCGGCGGCGCAGCGCTGCGCACTGTCCGCACGCAGCAGTACTCACGGCCATGGCGGCGGCGGCGCAGCGCTGCGCACTGTCCGCACGCAGCAGTACTCACGGCCATGGCGGCGGCGGCGCAGCGCTGCGCACTGTCCGCACGCAGCAGTACTCACGGCCATGGCGGCGGCGGCGCAGCGCTGCGCACTGTCCGCACGCAGCAGTACTCACGGCCATGGCGGCGGCGGCGCAGCGCTGCGCACTGTCCGCACGCAGCAGTACTCACGGCCATGGCGGCGGCGGCGCAGCGCTGCGCACCGTCCGCACGCAGCAGTACTCACGGCCATGGCGGCGGCGGCGCAGCGCTGCGCACCGTCCGCACGCAGCAGTGGATCGAATTTAGGTCTCTTGACTCGAATTCCGATCATCCAATCATAATGCTATTCTAAATTTCCTTACATTTTAATAAGGTTCCGGAACAATCTCCACCTCTTATAGTATACTTTCACCAAAGTACAAAATAATAAAATACCACCAAATTTTTACTCATTCACGTTACTGTCAATATTAATAAATGAAATACGACACCAATATCTTCGGTGGAAGGTGGGTCGAAGGGACTTAAATGTCTAGACTAGACCTCTGTCTACCCCTGTATTGGGAATTGCGTGAAGATATTCATTTTATAAATACAACACTGACCGGACACCTCCAACTTGCAAGTCCGGAACAGCAGGTTGCACTGTATCTCGAGTCCGGCGGGGCCGCCCACGGTCAGCGCGTCCGTCTGCCTGTCCACCACCAGCTCTTCCACCACGGCGGGCAGGGTCAGAGGCGTACTACGCCCGAGCGACACTTGCTGCAAAAAACATCGAATCTAGGACCTTACATTACATTAACGCTCGACAAGCCGATCGGCGAGATGGCAAACAAACACTAGTAATAAAATAATCTGTAATAGTAGCGACTGGAAAGACGTTGTGAGTAGGGTTGCCACCCGTACTTTATAATAATGTATTGTTAGTTATTTCAGGTAATTGTATACGAAAATACTTTATTTTACGTGATTGCGATTTTGAAAAGTTTAGTCGTATTTTTCGATAAACGCAATTTATCGATTGCTGCTGAACAGATGGCGCCACTCGCCAACGCTACATCACTTAAATGAAAAATCGAGCAATAAAACATATGTTGTCAAGTATAATAATGAAGGCAAATAAATTGTACTTTAATACCTATACTATGTACTTTTTTTTCTTACCAATACTAGTCAATGTACTTTATGTGCAAAAAAAAAGGTGGCAACCCTAGCTGTGAATGCAGACTGCTACGCTTTGGCCTAAACGTCTAGATAACAGGCCACAAACTCCAGACTTCTACGGTAATAAAGCGTGCTCGATGATCCCAACCTCTTTACTCAAGTCGATGTAGATGAGATTTTTCTTCGTCAAGATGACAAGATCGTACAGCCCATGGTCGTTGCTCTCCATTAGCACCGTGAAGTTGTTCTGCCGGTAGTCCCTCGTGAGCAGGAAAGTCCCAGGTTCGGATATCGTGAACACTTGCTTGTCGAACGTCACCAGGGTTCCTTGCGCTGTCATCATTGCCATTCCTGAAAAATTACTTATAGTATGATATAAAATAAAAATCCTTTCGACGTGAGTTCACTTCCTGAGTCTGTCGCGATCTTTATGTCCAAGCTAACGATATAACTCGTACGTAAGAATTGAAAAATTCATTGGTACGAGCCAGTGGATCAATTTAGGTCTCTTGACTCGAATTCCGATCATCCAATCATAATGCTATTCTAAATTTCCTTACATTTTAATAAGGTTCCGGAACAATCTCCACCTCTTATAGTATACTTTCACCAAAGTACAAAATAATAAAATACCACCAAATTTTTTACTCATTCACGTTACTGTCAATATTAATAAATGAAATACGACACCAATATCTTCGGTGGAAGGTGGGTCGAAGGGACTTAAATGTCTAGACTAGACCTCTGTCTACCCCTGTATTGGGAATTGCGTGAAGATATTCATTTTATAAATACAACACTGACCGGACACCTCCAACTTGCAAGTCCGGAACAGCAGGTTGCACTGTATCTCGAGTCCGGCGGGGCCGCCCACGGTCAGCGCGTCCGTCTGCCTGTCCACCACCAGGTCTTCCACCACGGCGGGCAGGGTCAGAGGCATACTACGCCCGAGCGACACTTGCTGCAAAAAACATCGAATCTAGGACCTTACATTACATTAACGCTCGACAAGCCGATCGGCGAGATGGCAAACAAACACTAGTAATAAAATAATCTATAATAGTAGCGACTGGAAAGACGTTGTGAGTAGGGTTGCCACCCGTACTTTATAATAATGTATTGTTAGTTATTTCAGGTAATTGTATACGAAAATACTTTATTTTACGTGATTGCGATTTTGAAAAGTTTAGTCGTATTTTTCGATAAACGCAATTTATCGACTGCTGCTGAACAGATGGCGCCACTCGCCAACGCTACATCACTTAAATGAAAAATCGAGCAATAAAACATATGTTGTCAAGTATAATAATGAAGGCAAATAAATTGTACTTTAATACCTATACTATGTACTTTTTTTCTTACCAATACTAGTCAATGTACTTTATGTGCAAAAAAAAGGTGGCAACCCTAGCTGTGAATGCAGACTGCTACGCTTTGGCCTAAACGTCTAGATAACAGGCCACAAACTCCAGACTTCTACGGTAATAAAGCGTGCTCGATGATCCCAACCTCTTTACTCAAGTCGATGTAGATGAGATTTTTCTTCGTCAAGATGACAAGATCGTACAGCCCATGGTCGTTGCTCTCCATTAGCACCGTGAAGTTGTTCTGCCGGTAGTCCCTCGTGAGCAGGAAAGTCCCAGGTTCGGATATCGTGAACACTTGCTTGTCGAACGTCACCAGGGTTCCTTGCGCTGTCATCATTGCCATTCCTGAAAAATTACTTATAGTATGATATAAAATAAAATCCTTTCGACGTGAGTTCACTTCCTGAGTCTGTCGCGATCTTTATGTCCAAGCTAACGATATAACTCGTACGTAAGTTTTGAAAAAAAAAAAAGTCACGATAGCCGAGTGGTTGAGTGGTCGGAATTTCGAGTCGAGAGACCCGAGTTCGACCCAGGTTGCAGGCATGTACCAATGGGTTTTTCAAAACTTATGTACGAATTATATCGCTGGCTTGGACAATTGGATACTTGGGTTTTTCAATATGTACGAATTATATCGTTGGCTTCGACATAAAGACGGCGTCGGGCTCACCACTGTCACGTTGTCCCGAAAATATCTTCGGTGGAAGGTGGGTTGAAGGGACTTAATTGTCTAGACTAGACCTCTGTCTACCCCTGTATTGGGAATTGCGTGAAGATATTTTTTGTTACTTATAAAAACTCATTTTACGAGCTTATCACCTGATCAAACTCTGGTCTCTTGACTCGAATTCCGAACACCCAACCTCTCGGCTATCGTGACTATTAAGACTAACAGAGATAAGTCACTCACCGGCAAACGGCGGAACGACATTGTTCAAGTCCATATATGGTCTTATATCGTAGTAGTAAGACCAGATGCTCTTATTTGAAGTGAGCCAGTCGTCCAAGAAGTCCCTGACGACTTTGTACTCAGCCACCTCGGTGAAGTCCGGAGTTCGATTAAACGCGTGCCACGACATCGGTAGCTTTTGTTCCAGAAGGATCTCGCCTTCGCGGGGATCGAATATGAAGTTTGTTTTCGGTGTACGGTGTCTGAAAGTTTCATAGAAAATTTTTATTGAGTTGCAACTTATTCCAGTCGTTGTGGGAATTTTCGTGAATGTTTCTGGCGTAGTTTCATTATAAACTACTGACCTGTTTAGTGGTCGAAATGTTGTAGTCCCCATCATCTGTCACTTTGCTAATATTTGTTTTTCTACAGGAGAATTACCTAATTATTTAAAAAAAACTGTTATTATTCCTATTTATAAAAGCGGGGATAAAGGTGAAGTTAGTTATTATAGACCAATCTCTATCCTACCGGCTATTTCAAAAATAGTAGAAAAATTAATAAATATCAGACTATTAAATTATCTTAATAAGTACAATATTTTATCCGATTCTCAGTATGGTTTTAGGCAAAAAAAGTGGACTCAGGACGTCATTTTGGATCTAACATCAAATATAGTTGAACAACTTGATGGTAAAATAAATGTTTAGCTGTATTTTGGACCTTAAAAGGCATTTGATACCGTTTCCATGCCAACTTTATTACAGAAGTTGGAAAGAATCGGCATTAGAGGTACACAATTGTGTTTATTTAAAATTACCTAACTGACCGAACACAAAGAATCAAAATAGGTGACTTCATTAGTAACGACGCTCCCGTGACCCATGGTGTCTCGCAAGGTAGTGTTTTGGGGCCAACCTTATTTCTTATCTTCATTAATGATTTATGTAATTATAAACTAGGTAACGGGCATATATACTCATATGCTGATGATACCGCAATTGTGTTTTCTGATAAATCATGGGAAAAAATACATAAAACGGCAGAAACGGGTTTGGCTAAAGTTGCTAATTGGCTACAACACAATACACTAACACTAAATACTAAAAAATCCAACTACATATGCTTTTCCATAAATAAACGTACGCAACCTTCTACATCATTGAAACTCAAAATACATAGTTGTGGATTTAGTGATAAATGCTCGTGTCCTGAAATTGAGAAAGTAACTACCGCTAGGTATTTGGGGATAATAGTAGGCTTTCTTGGCACCCGCATATTGAAGCCACGACTAGCAGAATAAGGAAACTGGTCTGGATTTTTAAAAATCTAAGAGACGTGGCAACCACTAAAATTTTAAAACAAGCATATACTGCTCTTGCTCAGTCAATTCTGACATACTGTATTCCGGTGTGGGGTGGAGCTTCTAAATCAAAATTTTTAGAATTGGAACGTGGTCAGCGATTATTATTGAAAGTTTTATTAAATAAACACTACAGATTTCCTACAGAAGAACTTTATTCCATAGCCGGGATATTGAGTGTTAGAAAATTATATATACTACAACTTATAATAGAAAAACATAAAACAGTATTCTTTAACTCCAATACTAGCATAACACGGAGAATTATTATAGAAAAAGATCCAGTTAAAACAAATTTTACCGGTCGCCAGTTTAAGAGTCAATCCGGTTATCTATATTGTAAATTGAATAGATTTTTAAACATTTATCCTGTACTGTCGAAAAAGCTGAAAAAGGTAGTTTCTGAATGGCTTTTGTCCCACAATCCTGATAAGATTAAATCTTTATTAGATATGAATATGTAATATGATATGCACATGCTCTAATACACACTCAAATCACACACACACACACACACACACACACACACACACACACACACACACACACACACACACACACACACACACACACACACACACACACACACACACACACACACACACACACACACACACACACACACACACACACACACACACACACACACACACACACTCACACTCACACACACTCACACACACTCACACACACTCACACTCACACACACACACACACACACACACACACACACACACACACACACACACACACACACACACACTCACACACACTCACTCACTCACACATACTCACACAATGTTTTAAAATAATTAGATTTAGCAAATCTGTCAGTAAAGTAGTATAGACATAATCATAGTAATTTTCGTAGTATAAGTTATGTAGATTTATGCTTAGTAGATATTTAGCAGTAAAATAGTTACCTTTGTATTTATAATAGTAGTTAAGAGAGTGTTATCTCAAATTAATGCTTTATGTTTATGTTTATTTGTAAAAAACACATGTAATAACATTTATGGAAGAGCGGGGCATTCTGGCACAAGTAATTATTTGCTTAAAAGGATGTCCCAACATTGGATAGATTATTGTAATTAGTTTTAATGCAAATAAATTATTCTTATTCCTATTCTTATTCGACTGCAATTTCATTAAGTTGAAAATATTTTTTAAATTATTTTAAAAACAAACTCTACTAATTAACATTTAAAATAAAACGATTTTCGTATTTTATCGCGTTTTTTAAATAGTTTTTACAAACTATTTTTATTTCCCGACGTTTCGGATGTTTTACAGCATCCGTGGTCACGGGGTCACGAATGTTAGGATAAAAACGCGATAAAATCCGAAAGTCGTTTTATTTTAAATGTGTAGTATTCGCGTAAATACAAGAAATGATTATCTACTCATTAACATCAAGTTTTTACACTCTTCGACAACATGCAATGCTTTGTTTAATTAAGTTTTATCTATTTTAAACAGCCATAACATATTTATTTTAGGTCCATGTTCTCCTAGTCTATGTAAACTAACTATACCACTGTCATCTTAATTTTTTTTAATTAAAATGGGTCTTTTTCTTTACGTATTAATTAACAAATTCACAAATAATACATCCCCTATTTCTCCTCTTAAGGCAAATCCGGCACACATACTTCTCTCACCATACGCAGAGAACTTTCCGAGTTACAAAGTAGTAGTTAGTACTCACAGCTCCTCGTACTGGAGCGCCGTTTTGGCCATGTCGGTGAGTTTCGCGTACAGTATCTCCCACACCCTATCCAGGGCCTCGCCGATCAGGAAGTAGTCGTACCACCATTTCAAACGTTCGTAGGCTTCGTTGTACTGAAAAGATATAAAAAAACATATCTTCACGTCATTCCCAATACAGAGGTAGGCAGAGGTCTAGACTAGACTCTTTATATACAAGCAAAACGATATAAATCGTAAATAAGTTTTTGAAAGAAAAAAAAAAACATTGACAAGAGACCCAAGTCTCTTGACTCGAATTCCGATCAACCACTCGGTTATCGTGACTTATAGCAAAAAAAAAAAATATGAAAAATATAGGTATAGCAGAATGCTACAAACCTTATCGATAACGTAAACTACTTGCGGCATCTTCAAAAAGTTCTGCCAGGCGTTGCTGAATTCCGCATAGAGTTGCTTGAACTCCTCTTTAAATGGAATATATTTCTCAATCTTGCCCCACACGACGTTCCACAGCTTCTTACTGTATTTCTTTATGTTTGTTATGAGATCGTTCTTCACTAGGTCCTTGTAAATGCTTTAAAGGAAAAAGATTGCTTTTTGAAATGCATACAAACTTATAAATCATGACTAACTTGTGTGATTTGTATAAAATAGTATAATTTGATTAAGAGTTTTATTTAAATAAATATATGTAGTTATAAACATAGTAAATAACAGGACAGTATTGGGTTAAGCCCTCTAAAGGTGACATAATTTAAGACTTTAATTAAGACTTAAATTATAACAATAACAAAGTTTGTCATGTGGTTACACTGTAAAAATATACCACCAAATTTCTTCCCGTGGGTGTCGTGAAATGGCGACTATAGGAAAATTCTAGAAAATGCAATTGGCTACAGACGGATAGAGGGATATCCATCTAGAAAAATACCAAACCAAAATTAGCAGACCGGTGACAGGCAGCAGCATATAGTGCGCGTGGTATCTGGTACTGCATTCGTGAAGCCGCTTGCCAAGCGTGGCGTTTAAGCCAAACATCCGGTACAGGAGAGGCCTAGGCAGTGGACTTTTACAGAACGATATAATTATGATGATTGAACTATAACATCTGTAAGTGCTTTAAAGTACGTGATTTAGTGAGACCAAAATAATATTACGAATGTGCCTAATTATACAAGTTTTATCTCACGAAAGCGGGTGAGCTATAATTTTGTGTGTAAATGTACATGCACGTTGTCTTTGTGTGTCTAAGTGCGCATATCTATACGCATTATAACTCCAAGTCTGGCTCACACGCTTCCATAAAATAAAACAACTTTACTAAGACAAAAAAAAGACAACGATGACTGTTTTGGGTTAAACTCTCCAAAGGTGTTATAATTTAAGATTTTAATTAAGACTTAAATTACAACAATAAAAAGTTTGTCATATGGTTACGTTATAAGAATATACCACCCAATTAAAAAAAACACCGGTGACAGACGGAAGTATCAATGGTGTAGTATCTGATATTTTTGTGGTTATAGATTGTAAAAAAATTGGTAAACTATCAAGAATTGTGATTTTTTCAAGGGTATTTGTAGCATAATTTATCATGATCACTCATGTATAAAGCAAGCGGCTTGGCCAATAGACAACCAGGGCTCCCTAACTTACTAAATAATAAATAAATATATAAATACGCAATTCCCAATACAGGGGTAGACAGAGGTCTAGTCTTTTCAATTAAGTCCCTTCGACCCACCTTCCATCGAAGATATTTTCGGGACAACGTGACAGGTGTTGAGCCTGGCGCCGTCTTTATGTCCAAGCCAACGATGTAATTCGTACATAGATTTTAGAAAAACCCATTGGTACGAGCCTCCGACCACTCAACCACTCGGCTATCGTGACTTTTAGTAAAATTACTAAATAGGAATAATTTAAAATAATTACCGATCCATTTCGTGGCCGAACGTTGACACGTAATTGAAATAGGGCGAGTCCGTCAACTCCTGGGTCCTGTTGTAGAAGAAGTCCATGACTCCCTTCCAGA
Organism: Sericinus montela; assembly: GCA_029286605.1. Lineage (NCBI taxonomy): Eukaryota > Metazoa > Arthropoda > Insecta > Lepidoptera > Papilionidae > Sericinus > Sericinus montela. Next base: position 967,367 of record JAGSMR010000014.1, read on the forward strand.
TCGTGAACACAAACGACTCCGTGTAATGCAATATCTTAAAGAACAGTGGCTCGATAGATTTGAGCAGATCGTGCCAGTATATCGACAGTCTGGTTGTTGCGTTAACCCAAGTGTCCTCCCAGTACTCCAACAGTTTCATGTGCAGATCCCTGACGAAGTTATCGTACTGCAGTATCATCGCTTCGAGCTTGCCCGACACTAGTTCCATGAAATCCGCCTCCAGTACTTTATTCACAGAATCCAAAAAGTTCGAGTAGGCCATTTTGATGGAATCCACGACGTAGGTCAAACTCTGTTTGATCGACTGGCTGGTGTTGCCCATCATTCCCCACATGTCGTTCACGAAGCCCGGCAGGCCCTCCAGATGATTCCTTATTGCCATCTCGTCCAGCACGTAGTACGTGAACTCGACGATGTCCTTCACGTAGAAGTCGTTGTCGTTGTAGGACTCGTTCAGGAATCGTTCGAACTCGTCGAGGTCGTCTTTGATCACGTGCAGGTCGTTCAAGTCGTCCAGAAAGTCCCTGATGCGCGGTTTCGCGTCGACCCAAATGGATCTTAGAGCGAGATGCGCCTCCATCGGTGCTTCCTTGATTATAATCAACGTTTCGTTCACTTGCGCGTACAGAAGCTTCAGTGTATACATGGCTTGGGATTTCACTTCGCTAAATATCTGCGGTCGCCAGATTATCGAGCTGGTTAGCAGTCGCGAATGATTCAAGCGGATGTAGGAAGCCAAGTCAACGGTTGTGACGTCATCAAAGTCACGCCATGCGTTAAGTTTCGCTGACCGAGTGTCTACGATCTTACCGATTAAATGGTAGGAAATATCTGAAATCAAAATTAAAGACTTACATGTACTCCAACCTTGAATATAAACCTAAAGTACTATTTAAATTCATTGTAATTGAAAAAAACAATGTATACTGATTATGCTACGCTGTTGCAATTAGTGGTTGGGAACTGGGAAGGATGAGGTAGTTTCCTCGATCCGATTCCCATTTTGTCCTAGCTAAATGGTTATTGTGGCTTCGAAATCGACGTTGTGTCTTGTGAAACAAGAGGAATATGGCTGGCCTGACAGTCGGTGGTTGGCTCGCCCAAAGTGGCCGTAGGCAGTTCACTTCAGGCACGATGTTGGACTGTGGTGTGAATTGTTGCCTTAGGTATCCTTGCCTTCCACAATCAAGGTAGAGTTGGAGGCGTAAGAGGAGTTTTGGTTACGATTTGCAGTGCTCCCTACCGTCCTCGACATTGGCAGCGGCCCCGAGGGTAGTTTACTCATTTCCAGAACGATGTAAAACTACCATAGTCTCATTTATAACACATTAATAGAAAAGTCACGACAGCCGAGTGGTTGACTGATCGGATTTCGTGTCTAGAGATCCGAGTTCCCCAGAAGGATCCCCAGAAGGAAGGGTGAATTAGTTTTCTCAAAATTTATGATTATGTATATCGTTGAACATACATACGGAGACAGGCTGTCATGTTGACCCCAAATTACCTCCAGTGAAATGAAGGTCGATGGGATTAAATTGTCTATAACTCTGACTACTCCTGTATTCATAGGGATAGACCACTTACCGTCAGTGCTGTTGTAGTGTGCGAGCAGCGACATGTCGTCCATGGACAACTCTGCGAACGCCGTGTCGTTGCCGCCCGGGTGCAGCACCAGACCCCTGAGCTTGTAAGACGGGTAGACCAAGTCCCAAGAGCCGTTCACTTTGTAGAAGTACGTCTCGTTCGCACGCTGCGGGCGACGGTTATCATTAAACACACATAGGTTGATACATAGCTAGGCGTGCTAATATTTATAAAGAAAGCAAGCTAGTAACCACAATTAAGAAATATATTGGTTATTTATATCTTTTTGTATTAGAGCAACTAAATAATTAAATAAACAAGGTTTGCGGTTTCAAAACCCGCCAAGTTTACTTCGTGAATTTGAAATCGTGTATGCTTATAAGTAGTACATATCATTATTATTTACGTATACATACTTTTACATTACGTATACATGACCATGCAAGACACAAGAATTTTTACATTGCGAATGGATGATGTCTAGGTGACGTGTCGAACTTTTAGGGCGAAACTGTACAACCAAAAACTATATATTAGTTATATTAAAGCTCACCTCCCAGTTAACAGCGGCATTGTTCATATCGACGAGCATCTTGTTATGTCGCATCTTCTCGTAGAACAGCGACTTCTGGAACCTGTAGAAGGTGTCCAAGTAATACCATCGGCTGTGTATGTTGATGTCGGACCTCATATCCAGCGCCAGGTTGGTGGAGGGATGCGTGCAGGTCAGAGCGTACTTGTAGTCGCGCACGGGACCGTTGGAATTGTCTATTAGTAGGGAATGGAGCTTGAGGTACTCCGTCTCGTAGTCCGAGTATTGCAGTTCCAGAGACACGTTCGAGATAACGGACGGTGTGGTCAGGTACTGCCCTTTCAGTGTGACGTCCTGAAATAAATGACATAGGTATTTTACCAAGACATTCTTGTAGTTGAATATACAGTATAAAAGAGAGGATTTTTAAAAGAAAAGTTAAAATTATCGCTTTAATATATTGTCGCTTTCTTATTATCAGAGAAAATTTATTTTAAAAGGAAATCATATAAATTATTTTTTTTATAGAATTACATTGCGACTCTACATGCAAAAAACAATAAATCGCATTTGTAACTTGGCAGATTAATACTGCCGCATTTTATTTTATTTCTGTGGAAAAACAACAGCTAGAAAGTATGAAAATAAAGCATGCGAAAACACAAAGAAGCCAATAATTCTCTATGATTCTCACCGAAAGAAGCGGTGCAAAAAGAGTAAGAAGGGAGGAAGGGAGGGAGTAAGTTTTCCCGGGAAAAAATAAAAACTTAATTCTCCTGATTTCTACCCGCTTAAAGAAAAAATATTTCCGGCTTGATTTTCAACAGATTTTCTTTACAAGAAAATAAGATTTGGCACTGGGTCCCCTTTAAGTTCACTTATGGCGAATATGTTTATGGAAAGCTATGAAAATCAAAACATAGTTGTCGATAAAAGTATCTTATATTAATATATACTTATATTTATATATATTAATATAAGATACTATTATCGTTATCGTAGACGACATAACTATGTGTTGGACCGGCACTAAAAGACAATTGGACTGAAAAAGATTATGTTTCTTTGACGCGAGTTTTAATTGATCTTTTAGATTGTCCTATGTAACTAACAAAAAACTAAAAAAAAAACACATAGCTGATGTAAAACATAAACGCTCTAGAAAGTTTGCAGTCTGTGATTACATTCTAGATGGGCCGAACCATTATATCAGATTTGACAAGCCACATATCCTCGCGAAAGAAAACTAATTCTAGTGAGGCTATTGAAATTAAAAAAACATCCCAATTTCAATAGAGAAGGTGGTTGGGTATTACCCAGGTGGTGGTGGTAATTGGTTTGGGATCCTGTCATAAATAAAATTAAGTCCAAGACCAATCAAACCACTGCAAGACCTCAAGATACAGTGAGCATGTTCTGCATGAATCGGATCCAAAATTTGACAGTTGAAAAAAAAAGTTTTCGGAAGCCGAAGGCGTTTGAAACGTCGAGAAGTAAAAAATTGTTTGTTAAAAACTAATAAAAAAGCGATTATATGCGAAAATCGTTTTATTTAACATGTTGTTTGCGTAAATACATGAAATCATTAGATCTATTCCAAGATTAAATTCAAACATGAATTGGAGCGAGATTGCTTCATTTACTTTCTCTTACTCTATGAAAGAAAAATAATAGAAATGAATTAAAATAAACCGTAAACTAATATACATGAATATAGTCAAGCCCGCGTCACTGTGTCATCCATGGTAACGTAAGATGGATGGGCAGAAATAGAAGATAAATAGAAGCAGAAACAAATAGAAGGTGTTTGTACGCGGTTCCACCAGAAAAATTCCGTAATTATGAGAGTCGTCTTGACCTATACAGGTTTATTATCTGATAAAATAGCCTGAACTATTAAACGCAATGGCGTTTGCGGTACATTCAAGACAGTCAAGAGTTTGTATAAAACCAAAGATGAGATAGATTATAATCTATGACTTATAAGTAACGATAGCCTAGTGGTAGGTTGGTCGGAATTTCGAGTCAAGAGACCCGAGTTAAATCCCCAGTTGGCAGGCTCCTACTAATGGGGTTTTCAAAAACTTATGTACGAGTTATATCGTTGGCCTGGACATAAGATGGCGACAGGCTCACCACCTGTCATATATATATATATATATATATATATATATATATATATATATATATATATATATATATATATATATATATATATATATATATATATATATATATATATATATATATATATATATATATATATATATATATATATATATATATATATATATATATATATATATATATATATATATATATATATATATATATATATATATATATATATATATGTATATATATATATATATATATATATATATATAGGTCATAAATAATCCGATAGATCACATATTGCTAAACATCTTTTGGAAACTGGACATCGGATAAACTATCCGAACTTCAAAACAATGGACTGTTTTTAAAGCTTTACATTTACGTAACAAGGGGCAATGACTGTCTCTAACCCACATCTTTAAATATTTTTTGGATAGGTGGGTCACGCAATCGGCGGTTCTCGAGGGAGATGGCAGCCGGTTGCGTCCCTCGAGGTTATAAAAGACTGCTCGAGTGAATAATTTCTCATTCGGCGGTCGCTCATCGTACAGTCTACTCACTTAATACTGCCTTGTTCGGAGGCGAAACACTTGTCCTTTGACGGTGGTGGTATATGTTACATGGTATGCAGTAGAGGATGCATCTGAAGGAGGAAAAGTGGTGCACTTTTTCACTTGAGAGCTGAGAGTGATAAGATCAAAGGAAGTATTTTAATATCATCAGCAAAATATAACACATGAGATGAATTGAAGCAGGTTTCGATGTCATTAACAAATAATACAAATAACAACCCGCCCAACAATCAGCCTTGTGGTACAGCACTTGAGATTGTGGTCCAGCTTAAAATTGATTACTACTGCCTGAGGCCGGTCGTCGATATATGAAGAGAATCGAAATAGGTTTCCACAGACACCAAAATTCCGAAGCTTATTTAAAAGAATATTGAGATCAATTCGATCTAAAGCCTTACTGTAATCTGTGTATATGATTTCGTCTTGTTGACGTACGGCTTTCGTCTGCCTTTTATTTCGCAGGTATCGGGCTCTCTGAATATAGATATCTGGGAAAGTTTAATTACAAGTAGAGCTACCACGGCACCCGTCGTTCCGGAGAATTCCGGCAAGGTTCTGACAGGTTGAGTTTACTCCCTCGAGGTTCTGAGTTTTTGTGCGACAACACCCCGGGATAACCTACCTACCTTTTCATTGTTAACACGTTTTTTTTGCATACATTGTAACGGTGAAAAAGAGTTAATTTGCGCATCGGACGATAAACTTCTTTTCTTTGAAATGGGCACAGGTGTTCGGCCCAGAGTGACTCTAACAGGCCCACTGCTGGGTGTACTGTCTTTCTTGCGGGGATTATTCAGTAAGTCCTCTCGCTCGCTGGGCGCTTTGCCGGACTTCAGAAAGGTCTGATAGAGCGGTCAAGCGTTACAGCAAAAACACTGCACCGGGTAGTAGCGTAGTATGGACCCTAGGGAACCCAGAGACCGTTGGGAACGTAGATTTGTGTGCACACAGGTATGTTGTCGGAGGTGGATGCACGACGCCCACTGCCGGGAAGGCCTTAGAAACCACAGGCCAGGTCAGGAAGCCTGCTGAACTGGATCGGATCCTTATGCGGCGCGACTTTTTCTTTCACTCGCGGTCACGAGCGTGAACGTTGTCGCGCGCAGCCGTGCGCTGTTGCCGCGCCGCGCGCAGCCGCAGCGCGTACCTTGCTGAAGGAGGGGTGCGAGAGCGCGAGGTGCAGCCGTGCGCTGTTGCCGCGCCGCGCGCAGCGCAGCGCGTACTGCTGCTGAAGGAGGTGCGAGGCGCGGTGCAGCCGTGCGCTGTTGCCGCGCCGCGCGCAGCGCAGCGCGTACCTTGCTGAAGGAGGGGTGCGAGAGCGCGAGGTGCAGCCGTGCGCTGTTGCCGCGCCGCGCGCAGCGCAGCGCGCAGCGCGCAGCGCGTACCTTGCTGAAGGAGGGGTGCGAGAGCGCGAGGTGCAGCCGTGCGCTGTTGCCGCGCCGCGCCGCGCGCAGCGCAGCGCGCAGCGCGCGTACCTTGCTGAAGGAGGTGCGAGGCGCGAGGTGCAGCCGTGCTGTTGCCGCGCCGCGCGCAGCGCGCAGCGCGTACCTTGCTGAAGGAGGTGCGAGAGCGCGAGGTGCGGCCGTGCGCTGTTGCCGCGCGCCGCGCGCAGCGCAGCGCGTACCTTGCTGAAGGAGGTGCGAGCGCGAGGTGCGGCCGTGCGCTGTTGCCGCCGCGCTGCGCGCAGCGCAGCGTACCTTGCTGAAGGAGGTGCGAGGCGCGAGGTGCGGCCGTGCGCTGTTGCCGCGCCGCGCGCAGCGCGCAGCGCGTACTGCTGCTGAAGGAGGTGCGAGAGCGCGAGGTGCAGCCGTGCGCTGTTGCCGCGCCGCGCTGCGCGCAGCGCAGCGCGTACCTTGCTGAAGGAGGGGTGCGAGAGCGAGGTGCAGCCGTGCGCTGTTGCCGCGCCGCGCCGCGCGCAGCGCAGCGCGCAGCGCGTACCTTGCTGAAGGAGGGGTGCGAGAGCGCGAGGTGCAGCCGTGCGCTGTTGCCGCGCCGCGCGCAGCGCAGCGCGTACCTTGCTGAAGGAGGGGTGCGAGAGCGCGAGGTGCAGCCGTGCGCTGTTGCCGCGCCGCGCCGCGCGCGCAGCGCAGCGCGTACCTTGCTGAAGGAGGGGTGCGAGAGCGCGAGGTGCAGCCGTGCGCTGTTGCCGCGCCGCGCTGCGCGCAGCGCAGCGCGTACCTTGCTGGAAGGAGGGGTGCGAGCGCGAGGTGCAGCCGTGCGCTGTTGCCGCGCCGCGCGCAGCGCAGCGCGTACCTTGCTGAAGGAGGGGTGCGAGAGCGCGAGGTGCAGCCGTGCGCTGTTGCCGCGCCGCGCGCAGCGCAGCGCGTACCTTGCTGAAGGAGGGGTGCGAGAGCGCGAGGTGCAGCCGTGCGCTGTTGCCGCGCCGCGCGCAGCGCAGCGCGTACCTTGCTGAAGGAGGGGTGCGAGAGCGCGAGGTGCAGCCGGTGCAGGGCGGCGTCGCGCGCGGGCGCGGGCGGGCTCTCCCAGCGCGCGCGCAGCCGTGCGCCGCCGTCGCGCTCGCGCACGCGCCACGCGAGCTCGGCGCGCGCGTCCAGCAGCGCGTCCTGCAGCCGGTACAGCGCGCGCGCGCCGAACGTGCGCAGCGGGTAGCGCACGTTCAGCGCCACCTGCTGCGACTCCGTCTCTCCCTGCGACCGCACCCATTTAAAATACACACAATGAATATAAAATAAGGTTTGAAAAAGCATGACGTTCGTACAGAATGTTTTGTCAAATTCTAATTCCGCTATTTTGGATTCGAAATTTTACACCTTAAAAATTTGCGCGCATTGAATATATTAACAATAGCACACATTTAAAATTTATTATAGCAAATATTAAAGTAATAGGCATGGATTTAGGAAATATTAAATTCCAATACTGGCAATAGGAAAATGTTTGAGGCCACACGTTTGATTGTTTGTGTGTTTTTAATTTTAATTTAGTTTTAATAATTCTTATTTGAACCCAATTTGGACCTAATTTCAGATTGATCAAATTTCATTAAAACTTCGTAGGCTTTCCAACTTACATTAAGTCCATCGCTCGTCACTTTTAAACTATCAGAGTTACGTTGTTCTTTTCGTCGTGAGGTCTAAGGGAGAAGAAAACGACAAAAGATACTCCGTAGGTATCCTCTTTTTTAGACATTTAGTCAGAAGCAGCATGGGAGTGATCAACTCATTCTCATCATCATCAACATATTCATTTATATTGTAATAAGCTTTTTTGTAAAGGTTTTGTTTGATAAATATTCAAAACATGTTACTAGGCAGACTTTCGCAAGGATTTTGTTGGGGATTTAGTGCAGAAACTTTCACTATGGCTACGCTAATTTCTTTTGTTTATCATTTAGAATTATTGTTATTGTTTTAGTTCGATTCATCATTAAAACCGTGTTTTGTAAGTATATAGTAATTTTTGAAAGTATATATTTATTTATTTTTTCTGAAGCTTGATACCAAAAAATTCAGCGTAACTTATATGTTTTAAAAATTTAATAAAAATTTCACATTTTTAAATTTATTATCACTGTCAATGAAGTAAAACACGTTTTGTAAATAAATACCAAATTTTTGCACGCATGGTTTGTATTCCGCAATGTCTCAAATATACCAAACACTCTCTCAATCAATTTCGTCATTTACCATAATCTAAACCCATTGCCTATACGAGTATATTTTGTAAAATAAATGCCGAATTCTGGAGACATTTTCTGAAATGGTCAGAGGCTAACTACACAAATACACTATTGGTCATAGGCCCTATAAAATTACTCAGAAAAAATGTATAAAGAAACATACCTCGCTCATATTAGTTATATGTATATCGTAGTCAATCCACACGTCTTCCGCCCATTGTACTTTGCTGCCTTGAATCAACTGTTTCTCCATGGTTTCGTATTTATTATCGAGGCTCCAGGTCCGGTTTCCATGTATCGCGGTCAATTTCAACTTCTTCCCTATATCGTAGGTCAGAACGTCCAATTTTCCAGTAACGTTAAACTTTGTCGCGTTCTGGAGGTGAAAGACGGTCGCTTGTTTCACGTCCTGCGAAAATGTGTTTTAATTTTAGACCAGCTAGGTTTATTTTCAATTACAAAAAATATTTCAAGGATATTACAGCACTGGACGGGTCCGAGTTTACAACTCAACGTTTAATTAATTTATTTATTAATTAAGGAATATCTATGATTGCAATTAGTCGTGGAATCTATTTAAGATTGCGGAGAAAGAGGATGTGAGAACATTCGGTGGCAAGCAAACCAAAAGAGGCACTCATTTATTCGTTCGAACTAGTACATTAGTATTCTTGTTTATATTTATTATTGGAAAAAGAGTTTGCTTTTTCTCATCGAGTAAAGGTTCATATACGGCACTTTATGGTCTCTGTTATGTGTGTGAAAGAAGACATGAGAATGAAAGGAGTGAGTACTGAGATGACGGAAAATAGAGGAGAATGGAAGAAGAAAACATGTTATGCCGACCACACATAGCATGGGATAAGGGCAGGAAGAAGAAGAAGATACGTTGGTATACTTATGTATTACAATGCGTGGCTGTGCCCACGCGCCTTCTGTGAATAAACCAGTGAGCAAACTACCGACCATTGAACTCCCTCCTTGACCGTATACATTTATTTTACATTATGTTATTGTATGAAAAAACATCGTTTGTTAATTTTATTTTACCAAACCGTAAGACCATCACACATGATTTTCTTCTTATTTACTCTCATGCCACTATTTTATGAAGAATAGTTTAGGAAAGGCCTATTTTTAGCAGAGGGGCTAAAAATCCATGCAAAGTAAATATATGTTCTATAATCAATGAATAGCTTACAAAAGAAGGAACTTACAATATTTCCAGTGTTATCATACTCGTGTATGTATTTAACACCGACGGGTGTGTGCACATTTTCCACCTCTATGTTTGTAGTAGCAAGGTCCAAATTCCTTTCACTTTTACTCAAAACTTGTACAAAGGAACCTTTGACGAATCTTTCGTAATCGAAATCAATAGTTGCGTTTCCATTGCTGTTTTTACTGCCTTGCACGTAATAATACTCTGTACTTATTAAATGCTGAGTGTTCAATGGAATGGATGCTGATATTGTGCCAGTTTGCGTAAAGCCGTCATCGTATTTCTTGTATTTGTGTGTCGTGTTTATGGAAGCTGTTTTGTTTGACCAGAATAGGTCCACTTTGTTGTCAGAGTTCTCTTCCAAGTTGTTGATCTGTAAGAGGATTACATTATACATTATTATAATGGTATTTATAAATAGTGTAAATTGCTCAAATTGGTGTACAGATACAGTGACAGCATAGTTGGTAATGCTAAGTTTAAAAATATTACAAGCTCATAACCGTGTAGCTATTGGAAGGTGGTCAGAGATTTTAGTATATTATACATATAGTTTAGTTCCTTCAAACCATATTTTACCAGAACATATAAACGACAACATAACAGATGGCGGACCTGACGCCATGTGCGAATCCAAAGTCAACGAAATTAATCATACATTCATTTTCAAATTTGTAGTCTTCTATGCATCGAATTTAAGTCACTCGGTTCTCATATTTACATAAAATTTAAGCAAATTATTTGATACAACCGGTACATTTAGAATCTAGAATATAATTATGTACACATCAACAGGTTGTGAACACCTTTAATACGTAATGCATTTAGTTTAACAAATGAAATAATCTATATAAAAATCTACGTACAAATTTGGTTGCTGTGAATTAAATACTCACGTCGAAAATGGACTTGAGCCAGGGTAGCGTGTGGAACGGTGTGCTGAGATTGAAATGTCCGTCGGTGTGCTTGACCCCGCCGTAGCGCAGGTCCAGCTCGCCGATCTGACTGCTGCCCGGACGGTGCATCGTCCCTCTGTACATTACGTCCCATAGAATAAATACATACATACATACATACATACATACATACATACATACATACATTACATACATACATACGTAGGGACAACATTACACATATTGCTTTGATCCTAAAGTAAGTAGCTAAAGCATGAGTATTACGGAAACAAAGTACCACAAGCACCACAAGCACTCGGACACGAGAAAATGAATAGAATAGAAAGAAATAGAATAGAAAGTGTGGAATAGGAAGTGGACCGGAATCGAACACGGGACCTCTATGAAATCCGGTGTTTCATGCCAAATTATCCACGGAGGTCAGATCACACCTTAGACGCTGTTGCCCATCGTGAGTATGTTTAATTTTTAATTTGTAATTGGGATATTTAAAAATTACATTCATAGAAGTTTCAAGAAGTCACGATAGCCGAGTGGTTAGGAGGTCGGAATTTCTAGTCAAGAGACCCGAGTTCAATCCCCAGGGGGCAGGCTCGTATCAATGGGTTTTCATTAACTTATGTACGAATTATATCGTTGGCTTGGACATAAAGACGGCGATGGGCTCACCACCTGTCACGTTGTCCCGAAAACATCTTCGGTGGAAGGTGGGTCAAAGGGACTTAATTGTCTAGACTTAACCTCTGTCTAACCCTGTATTGGGAATTGCGTGAAGATATTTTTTTACATTCATGGATTATTGTATGAGTATCGAGTAATCCAACATGTATCATAAGATTGGTATAAGCTATTCTTCTATACTAGAGGAAAATATAATTGCTTTTTGGCATTATTATCGTATACAATTTCGATGATTTCAGTTATTAAATATATAAAAAAACTCCCAACATAGAAGTTAAACAAACACCAGAACACCAAAAAAAAAAAACAACTTATTCAATTAAGACACGATTAATGTTTGTATGACTATTAATATCCATAACGTTACGGAAAAACAAGAAGGCTTTAACGCCTTGTTATAGTATCATCACAATTATAATTAATAAGGAGTAGATACAAAAACGATACAATGTGAATATTTCATTTTGTGTAACCAATTTTATTGCACAAATGTGACATATCATCGCTTGCCGTAAATATAAGGCTTTGTAATACATAAAAAGTTGCACCCAACCACTCGGCTATCGTGACTTGTTGTAATACCTACTTTCCATTATTATAAATGTGAAGGTGACTTTGTATGTTTAAGCCTAAATCGCTTGGATAATAAGTCACCTAAGCCAATTTTGATGAATTCTGATGTAGAGACGATCATAGGCTACTTTTACTCGCGAGAAACTTAAGACCTCTTGGCATACCTACAATATTACGATCTCCTTAGCGATCGACAGTACGGGTTTCGCCGAAATCGGTCGACTGGGGACCTTCTAGTGTATGTCACACATCTATGGGGTGAGGCCCTCGAGAACAGCGGTGAAGCACTCGCGGTTTCGCTCGATGTCTCGAAGGCTTTTGACAGGGTCTGGCATGCTAGCCTTATCAATAAGCTTCCTTCATATGGTATATCCCCTGGACTGATAGCCTGGATAGAAGACTTTTGCGGGAATGGTCTTTGCGAGTCGTTATTGACGGCTGCTCGTTGGAGGCTATGGCGATTAATGCTGGAGTTCCTCAAGGGTCTGTTCTGTCTGCAACTCTCTATCTGCTACGCATAAACGACCTGCTCGAGCCCGGTATCTTTGGGTATGCAGATGACAGCACAGTTGTAGAGAGATATCTGGTGCGTGTTCAGCCCAGACAGGATCAAGTACAGTCTGTTCGGGAGGCCATGGTAGAGCGTATGAATCTTACATTACAGGCAGTTTCCAACTGGGGCAATCCCAATCTTGTGAGATTAAATGCCACCAAAACGCAAGCGTGTCTGTTCTCCGCCAAAAGGAGCCAGTTCACCTTGGCTCCTAAATTTCAGAATGTTTCTCTGGAATACACCGACCGCCTCCAGTTACTAGGAGTCGAGATCACGTCAGACCTTAAGTTTGGGCGGTTCATTGGGTCTAAGGCTAAAGCCGCTGCAAGGAGATTGGGAGTTCTTGCAAAAGTGCGGCGTTACTTTACTCCGGGACAGCTTCTGACCCTATATAAAGCTCAGGTCCGGTCGGCTGTAGAGTATTGCTGCTACATATGGGCTGGAGCCTTGGACTCGGTGGAGAGACGGGCCAAGCGGCTAATCGGTGATCCTGACTTGGTTACTACCAATTTGTCCAGTCTCGAACACAGACGTCGGGTGGCCAGTCTCACGGTGTTCTACAGGTTACATTTTGGAGAGTGTGCGAAGGAATCACATGAGTCAATTCCCCCTTCCCCTTTCCATCATCGGACAACAAGACGCACGGCGGGTCTCCATCCTTTTGTTGTCGATATACCCTGCATTCGGACGAAGCGTTTTGCTTCTTCGTTCATAATGCGTACAGCAAAGGACTGGAATAACTTGCCTGCATCGGTCTTTCCGTCCGATTACAATGTGGGTGTCTTCAAGAGAAGAGTGAATAGGCTTTTTCTAAGCTAGTGTGCCTACCAACAAAGACTACATCGCCACTTACCATCAGGTGGGATTGTAGTTAAACGCTAGCTTATAATGTTTAAAAAAAAGTAAGTAAGATATACAACTCACTTTAATATCTGGTAGCCGTGCACCACGTCCCTCTGGTAGGAGCCCTTCACGCTGAACGTGGGCTCCTTGGCGTGCAGCGGCGTGGCCAGCGAGTACTGCACGTGCTTCGAGCCGTTCACGTCCCACTTGTAGCTCAGCGCGTTGTCCACGTTCTTATACTCCGAGTTCGATGTCCAGGTTACTCTCGCGTTCGAATCCAGGCTTTCCTCCAGGTATAGGAGCTGTAGAAGATTTTTCGGTATTTGTAAGTAGAGTCTCGGCAATATAGGCGACCTAGGTAGATGAGTGAAAGACCGGTTTTCAAGGTGTCGCCATCTCGTGGTCCCGGGTTCGATTCCCGGTCGGGTCAACGTAAAAAAACCACTTTTTCTACATGTTCTCGGGTCTGGGTGTTTGTGGTGCTTTCCACGCTTCCGTCGGAACAATGTATGTGATGTTGTCCCTATCTATATATGTATTATTATTATTTACACAAATATGTTACGTTCGTATATGGTCAATATCTTATGCTATTAATTAGTATTTAAAATAATACATACATAGATTGGGACAACATAACATACATTGCTCTGACCCCAAAGTAAAGTTGTCATTCACTTAATATAGCTTAAGCACTAGTACTCTGGAATCAGAAACAAAGTAAGTACACATATAATCCACATACAGCCAGACCCGAGAAAAAGTTGACAGTGTTTTCAACATTAACCCGACTGGAAATCGAAACCAAATCGAATCGAAGCTGGCGATATCATTAAAACGGGTGCGCATGCCACTCGTCTACGGATGTCGTCAAAAAAAAAAAATAACTAACGCAAAACAATACCCTCTACAAACTCTCACCTTTCCTTTAAGTCCAGCAATGATCTTCGTGACGTCAGTCCTGTACTCGGCTTCCAGAACTTTCTCCGGATTTTCCTTAGTGCCCATGTCGCCGTCTATGTACAGGGTGTGCACGTCCACGTTCGGCTTGGGGAGGACTGCGTTTATCACCAAGTTGATGCGCTTGTCCATTATGTATCCGAATGTCGTGTTCGCACCGATCCTAGGATACAACAAAGGGAATGGAGTTCGATAAATAAATAAATAAATATCTTCTCGATGCAGGGGTAGACAGAGGTTTAGTCTGGACAATTAAGTCCCTTCGACCTACCTACCACCGAAGATATTTTCGGGACAACGTGACAGATGGTGAGCCCGTCGCCGTCTTTATGTCAAAGCCAACGATATAATTCGTACGTAAGTTTTTGAAAAATCCATTGGTACGAGTCTGCCAACTGGGGATCGAACTCGGGTCTATTGACTCGAAACTCCGACCACCCAACCATTCGGTTTTCATAGCTGTACTGAAGTTCGATGCTGTATAAAATAGTTACTTAAATTTTTTAGTGATATATTTTGACACTAAATGGTAGCTTTATAATTAGAAAAAAAGATATCTTCAAGCAAATCCTAATATATAGAACAGAGGTTTTTTTTATGGAAAAAGGAGGCAAACGAGCAGACTGCTCACGTGATGGTAAGTGATTACCGCCGCCCTTGAACACCCGCAATACCAGAGGCATAGCAGATGCGTTGCCTCCCTTAGAGTGCCCCCCCCCCCCTCAGAATTGGGGGAGAGAGGTGTGTGGGCCATCGGTTACCTGCACTCACCAGACGAAACGCAGAAGTTTATTAGACTTCTACTTCACGCCGGTATTCTGTGAGGTCGTAGTACTTCCCCGGTCGAGCCGGCCATGGCTTCAATTCATGCAACAACAAAAGCTGATGCGTGGTTCTACCAATATAATAAATATAAAAGGTCCAGACAATTAAGTCCTT
>JAGSMR010000014.1:1612500-1670000 GCA_029286605.1 Sericinus montela
TCCAATACAGCAATAATAAAAAGCGCGCTGATCTGTACGGCTACGTCGATTATCTAATGTTTTGCTGCGGGTGTCTTCTCTGTCTGTCTTGAAAACAATACGCAGAAGCGGCTCACTAACGCCTCGCTCAAAACACTTAGTCTATATAATAAAATATAATAAGATTATAAATCCTAAAAAAATCTTTTTAAAGCTTATAATCATTCGTTTATTACAGCATAAACTATCCAGTTGGTAAGTGTAAGATCATAAATTACTTAACTTGGACCAACTATGGCAATTTTCGTTGCCGCAAGTGTAGACCACTATCAACTTTGGTCTTTAATTTGGTAACACATGTCGAATATACGAATATATTTTAATCTATAGTCCGTATGTGTAACATTGGCATTAGCATAAAGTAGTGGAAAAGGATGTATAGAGTGATGAGTGGGCCTTAATTTTCATTTCTTTTTCATAACCGAAAACTCATTTTTAGCCTATAAAAAGATAATATAAAGCTGCTTCGATAAAACTTTTACTAAGTGGAAAAACATAACATAAAGACTTTGGTCAAATTGCATAGACTTTATTACTTACTTACTTATCTTCTCGCACAATCTCTGATCTGTTCTCTCTTGCTACCCCAAGCAAGATAACAGATCGCCAAGTGTCACGATCCCTACATATCTCTTTTGTTTCTTTTATAAATAAATAAATATCTTCACGCAATTCCCAATACAGGGGTAGACAGAGGTCAAGTCTAGACAATTAAGTCCCTTTGACCCACCTTCCACCGAAGATAGTTTCGGGACAACGTGACAGGTGGTAGCCCGTCGCCGCCTTTATGTCCAAGCCAACGATGAAGTTCGTACATATGTTTTTGAAAAATTCATTGGTACTGCCACCTGGGGGTCGAACTCGGGTCTCTCGACTCGAAAGTCCGACCACCCAACAACTCGGCTATCGTTTCTTTTAGATTCATCATCTTCTTCATACATGCACGTCTAGGTATCCGAGTACTCTTGACCCTCCCCTCTTCGAGCAATTTGCTCACATGGTCTTCGAAAGTTAGTCTCGGTCTACCTCGACATCTTCTAATGTTAACTTTCGCGCTATATATTTTCTTCACCATTCGGTCTTTACTCATTCGCTCAACGTGCCCAAACCATCGAAGCACGCCCTTATCAATTTTTGTGACAAGGTCAATATATATAGACTATATTGAGGTTCGTATAGCGCATATATCGAGCAATTGAAAAGGTTTTATAGGACATTTTAAGAAAACCGACTAGAAGTTACCTGGAAGTGAGCTTAACACATACAGGAGAAATTAATATTACGTACTAGGAGGCGACTGGCACGCCGCATGAATAAAAAGGAAGGAACAAACCCCCTCATTTATTTTTTAGAGAAGGTCTGTTTTGCGAACCGGTGTAGTTTGTGACATTCATATATGTTTTAAACAGTCCAAATCGCATGAAAAAGTTATAGATTTGAAAAATCTTTTTTTCGAAAGCTTTTATTTTAAAACATTGAAGGGAACGAAAATAGATTTATCCGTGACGCACAAATAGAAATCCTTTAAATTATTTTCCGTGAATCAGCATTGGAACTTCCCAAGTCAAGGCAGTTTATCACTCGGTTCAAGCGAAATATTTCTTTTGGAACCGCTTGCGTAGACTGTAAATTAATCAGGAGGCGCATAAATGTGTCGCATTAAGTTAGGGTTGCGACAAAATGAGAAAATATTATTAGCTGTTTTGCAGATAGTAAGTGAATGAATTATTAGTTTTGCTAAATCTTGTAAATAAAATACTACCAATGTCTCTAAAGCCGGCAAAGATTTGTATCAAACAAAGATTTGTATATCGATTTAACCAATAATATATATATATTTATTTATATATATATATATATATATATATATATATATATATATATATATATATATATATATATATATATATATATATATATATATATATATATATATATGTATATATATATATATATATATATATATATATATATATATATATATGTATATATATATATATATGTATATATATATATATATATATATATATATGTATATATATATATATATATATATATATATATATATATATATATATATATATATATATATATATATATATATATATATATATATATATATATATATATATATATATATATATATATATATATATATATATATATATATATATATATATATATATATATATAATATATTTTCGTCTCTGATTCTTTTAATGTACAATCATTTAATTTTATAATAGTGTTAGCTCTTACAGCCGGCTTTGTCCACGAATAAGTAAAAGGCGAAAAGTAGCGTGGAAGAACTATGTGATACCATATTAATAAAATATCTTCACGCAATTCCCAATACAGGGGTAGACAGAGGTCAAGTCTGGACAATTAAGTCCCTTTGACCCACCTTCCACCGAAGATATTTTCGGGACAACGTGACAGGTGGTGAGCCCGTTTATGTCCAAGCCAACGATGAAATTCGTACATAAGTTTTTGAAAAACTCATTGGTACTGCCACCTGGGGATCGAACTCGGGTCTCTCGACTCGAAATTCCGACCACCCAACAACTCGGCTATCGTGACTTATACTACATATACGAGATTTATACATAAAGATAGTTAATAGAACCGTTGGTATCTAAAACTCCTTAAATTTTGTACTACAAATCATGTAAGGACAAACGTATGATAAACTTAAATAAATGCATAGGGACAACATACATAGGGGGAATACATTGCTCGAATCTTAAAGAAAGCAGCTTATGTACTTGTATTATGGAATCAGAAACAACGAAAGTACCACAAATCCCACAGAAAATATAGATAAAGTGTTTTCTACATAGATCTGACCGTGAATTAAACCCGGGATTTTAGCGCTGGCGGCACGGTGAAAACCTGTGTGTACGCCACTTGTCGACGGAGGAAAAGAGTTCGATAGACATCCACGTGCTAATGATTCAACTTACATCAAGACCTACACAGCACAGAGTGCATATGAGCATAATACAGCCCGATATAGAAAGTCACAATAGCCAAGTGGTTCGATGATTGGAATTAGAGTCAAGAGACCCAAGTTTAATCGCCAGGAGGCAGGCAGGAGGAGGAATGAGTTTTTTCAAAAACTTTTATACGATTTATATTGTTGCTTTGGACTTAAAGATGGCGACAGATTCACAACATGTCACGTTATCCCAAAAAAGCCTTTGAGACTCTACCTTTTATCAAAAATTCTCCACCTCTGTCTACCCCAGTATTGGGAAGATATAATCAGAAATTGGTGGCCGAAGTGGCGTTATCATAAAAGTGCCACTATTATAAGAATTGCAGGAGATAGATGGTCCACTTTCTTTCCGTGTGTTTGCTATATGATGACTAAGGAAAAAATTTAAAAACGGCTACTAATAGATGGCTAGATGAAAAAATCCAGACCAAAATAAGCAAAATAGTGATGGGCGGGACGCTTAATGCATGAAGTGTTCTACGATCGACAATATTCTTGCCAAGCGTGGCGATTATTACAGATCGTCCTTATAAGAGGGGCTTAGGTCCTGCATTGAACTTTAACAGCAAGTTAAGTAAGTAAATTTTCAGAAAATGTTATACATTTAAGTAGAAGGAAAACTTACGATTACTCCAGCTATTAAACCCCTTAGAACATTAGCCCTATTCCACACATTTAGCCACATATACGATTAATTACAATAGTTTCGAAGATTGGTAGCCGGATGAATATCTCCTCAGCTAGTATGTTAGTTAAAAGCGAAACACTATTTATGGTAATATCGTAATGACATTCGGTCGAATGATTATATTATATGTCTCATCATTTTAAACTTGCCTATCCTGTATTAATATATATATATATTTATTCATTGATATATCGGGTACTACTATTAACTAGTCTGGCCATAATTGACAGTATGTCAATTAAAAACTTATCTCTTTTTAAACTTTTTAATTACTTCGAATTTGGAACACATGTTACTGTAAAAACTTCTTTAGATTTGTGCCATCACATATTTTAACGTGTTCATTGACAAATTACAATACATGGGCAATATAAAGAGTCAATCCATAGATTCGTGGTCAAACAGTTTATAGCCATGTGGCCAAAAAGAAAGCCTAAGTTGCCATTTCGAAACCTTTCTTTTTTGGTTAGACTAATAAATATTTAGGTATATTATATAAATTTTAATTTAATTAAACTGTTTATTTTAATTTTAATTTAATTAATTAAGTAAAATAAAAATACATTTTCATTTGTAACAGAACATATAGCCGAACTTAGATAGATAATTGTTTATTGCAGTTAACTTTCTTATATTACAATCTTGGAGATGATTATGGACTACAATTGGTGGTCATATCACTTAAAAGCGATTTTTTCCTGACAAACCGACTATAAAAGAAATACTCATTTCTGCTATATGGATAGGCGCATTTCAACTGCGAAATTTTTAGATGTGTATAATATAATATCTTCACGTAATTCCCTATCCCTTCGACCCACCTTTCACCGATAATATTTTCGGAACTGTCACGTTGACAGGTGGTGAGCCCGTCGCCGTCTTTATGTCCAGGCCAACGATATAGTTCGTACATAAGTTTTTGAAAAACTCATTGGTACGAGCCTGCCACCTGGGGATCGAAATCGTGTCTGTTGACTCGAAATTCCGACCACCCAACCACTCGGCTATCGTGACTTTTTACATCATTAGTTAAAATATGTCTGTATATTTTTATACATAAATATATAAAACTACGTTAAAATCAGAAATATGGTCAAATATTGACGAAAAATGATTATTAATTTTTTTTTACAGTTATGTAGGGTTTGTGCTTGCTGAATATTTATATGCTAGATTAAAAATAATAATAATAATCTTTATCTTTACTGATAAACGAATTAAACAGTATCATGAATAACAGTGATTTGTGACCCCTGAACTAGTGATAAGATACCTGTGTTTCAGGATTATTCCAAAGACTTATAGCTTGGCAAGTAAAAGATTTGTTATAAAAGTTTAATAAACTGGCAGGAGTTTTCAGAGCCAAGCCTTATGTAGAAAGTAAATCTCGTTCCTGATACTCATGCCGATAGTGTTCTTTCGTTCTTTGACGACAGTACACGGTATAGAAGAGAGAGTATATGAGCATTCCGACACAAACGGATTGGGAGCCACTTTAGCTGGTTTCGAAATTCAGAAACATGGTCATATTTGCGTTAGCCAAATATGAAACGAATTGAGAGGTTTTGGAGTCGCCCAAGCTTATTTTATTCCTTTACAGTGATGTCATCCGCGTAATCTAAAATTGGCAACAGGATGGATTGTGTAGAGTAATTTTGATAGAGATTGGAAGAAAATTTTGAAATCTTTTAAGAGTTCTAAATGCTGCAAACATTCTCTTCCTGACTTTTTCAAGTTGAGGTACCCATGAAAGTATACAATCGATGAGAACGCCAAGATTTTTACGACATTACTATAGTGAATAGTTCTCAAAACAAACAGGAGATAAAGACTGCCAATAAATTTTTTAAGTACCTTACTACTTCCTATTACCATTACCTGTGACTTACTGGGGTTCACTTTAATACCGTAAGACTTACTAAATTCGTAGTATAGCTGAAGAAAGTTTTTCAACGTTAGTTTGTCAATAAATTTGAAGATCGTTTGCGTACAGGTGGTAGAGGGAAGATATACGAGATGTAATAGACTGGGAAAAAGGAGGGGAGACAACCACCACGAGACAACAACCACCGGGAGACCTTGTGGTACGCCGCCATCTAGAATAGGAGGAGGATCCACGAGGAGTAGGTGTTCTCTATACGAGTACGCTGTCGGCGTACAAACAAGTAACTACGAAACCAGTCGGTCGCTGTACGAGATACATTTATAGAATGAAGTACATCCAAGAGTGTGTCTAAATCAACGGTGTTGAACGTGTTGCTGAAGTGTGAGGATAGTCAGTTATCGATTATACGTACCTGCTCTGATATCATCAGTTATTTTCACTAGAGCGGCAATCGTGCTATGGCCAGGTCGAAAGCCAGATTGAAAAGGATTCAAGAGATTTTTTTGTTCATAAATTAGCTAAATTGCTGTTGGATAAGACGTTCGAGGCTTTTAGAAAGGAGGGAAATATGGAGATAGGGCAGTAATCAGCACAAGACGTGGGATCGGATTTTTAGGTTATGAACTGATTTGAGCGTCTTTCCACAGTGATGGAAATGTACAAGAAATTAAGGAATTAATATCTTTACGCAATGTTATTGATTTTTAAGCATATTTGCTATGCTGAACTTTTATGTGATTAAATTAATGTTTTAAAAGTCACGGTAGCCGAGTGGTTGGGTGGTTGGAATTTCGAGTCAATAGACCCGAGTTCGATCCCAAGGTGACAGGCTCGTACCAATGGGTTTTTCAAAAACTTGTGTACGAATTTTATCGTAAGCTTAGACATAAAGACGGCGACGGGCTCACCACCTGTGACGTTGTCTCGAAAATGTCTTCGGTGGAAGGTGGGTCGAAGGGACTTAATTGACTAGACTAGACCTCTTTAGGAATTGCGTGAAGATGTTGTTGATGTTGTTGTAAATTTCTTTATTGTACATTTCCATTTTACATTGTATTTAAGTAGAATTTTCCATTCCAATTTTTTTCCTAGTTTAGGTTATGTGTATGCACGAAAAATCTTAAATGATGAAATTGGCACTATTTAAAATACTTAAAAAATAATTTATTAAAAATGGATTATAGGATCGTCTGTTTTTTCTTAGCTACTAGTAAATAGTCTCTACAAAAACTTTTCTAACATGTACTCTGAAATTAAAATAGAAGCAGGTCCACTGCACTGCTTTAAAAGACACAAAAAAAAATCAGGTATAAGTATAGTATAGTTAGAATATTATTTTATGCACAAATGATTCACCACTATCACTTTCTTCCTAATTTGATAAGTTTCCCGACTTGTTGTCGTTCCGATGAGTTTTTTTAGGTTTTCTCCTTAATTACGAGAAGAAAGGGCCAGACAATTTCGTTGCAGCGGTTTATTACTGTAAAAAGTGAAAATTACACACTTAAAAACAAATTTATGCTTACAACTTGCTAAAGACACAATATGTTTCAACTTCGTTCTCAATTTAGGTAAGACATTATCGGAAACTTAAGTGATTAACTGTTGTTTCTAGGTGCCTGAGGTTCCGCAAGAAGGCCGTAATGACAGTGAAAGTTTAACGATCCACAAATTTCAATAATTTAAGCGCGTCTTAGCACTAACAATGATGAATCACATTTAATTCTTTTGTACTGTTTCAAATCTAACGAAATAACCAAAACAAAAAAAAATCACTAATCATATGTCAATTAGATTAGGAAAAAACATTCGGTTTTAATGATCGCCACATTTTAATTTACCACCGTACCAGCCGAAAAAAACTCCGTAGGTATCTTCTTAACATCCTCAATACATACATAGATAGAAACAACATCAAATGCACTGCTCTAATCTCAAGGTAAGTGGCTAAAGCACTTGTGTTATGGAATCGGAAACAACGAAGTTACTTAAAGCACCCAGATCAGAATGTAGAAAAGGTTGTTTTCCACATTGACCCGTCCGGGAATCGAACCCGTCTCGGGTTATATGATAGCATAAACTTGTAGCTAACGTTAATTTTAAGTGGAGACGAGTGGTGTACACACCGGATTACAAGGAGACGCGAGCTATGAGCCGGGAATAAAAAAAGTTATAGCCGGCACAGCTTTAACTTTTTTATTCCCGGCTCCAATCCAATAAGTAGCATTTTTTCTAGCAGCTAACGCTTTATAAATAACAGAAAAAAATATGATAAAGAATTTAAAAATTTAAATGATTTAAAATTACACTGAAAACTGTAAAGGTAAAACTAACAGTATACGCAGAGTGCAGTGACGCATAAAAATGTGAGCAAAAGCTCAAAACGCCAAAGGATTACTAATACTAACTACAGAATCTGTAAAAATTCACTTGAAGGGAATTGTTATTTACATTATCTACTCTTTCCTTCCTTCGGCTGATTGATTTAACAGCTTTAGATCTCAGATATATGCTCTATTATATGCAGAATAATCTCTAGGGGTATTTCAACATTTTTTTGTTTCAAATATACGGAATACGGAATGTGGTTAAGTCGACAAATTATTACTCAGCTTCATAATTCATTCACCATGTTGTATCAGGGTAAAAATATATCACTGTTTATATCGAAAGGGAAAACTTTGTAAATCGTAATGGTTACCGACAGATGGCGGGAAAACAATCTCGGAATGACCAGAACAAAATAAGCGAGGCGATTGAAGCAAATCTTACGGAAAATACTTCCCTGCTGATTTTTACAAGTCATAAAGTTAAATTAATGAGGCTTTACTTAAATTTCTACAAGGAGAAGGTATTTTGTCATACTTTGTTCGTTGAGACGCTTTACCAAACGCTGTGCCAGCCGTAATTACGTATAATTTTGGAGGCTATAAATTCCTATTTTATAATTAAATGCTATATAAAGAATATATAGCTTCAGAATTTTAATATTCTATTACATTTACAGAATCTATGTTACCTGAACTTTGCACTATCACTTATGTATTAGTGACAAAAACTTAAGGAGTTAAACTAACGTTAACATGATTTTTAAAATTATTGCTATTTAAGTTTATCGCCATTACTTGTCATATAAATAAATAATTACGTATAAATTTCTTTGATGTCATAGCTTCACATGATATAATGCAAGAAAAAACTAAAACAAGACAAAGACAAGATAAAGACAAGACAAAGAAAGGCGAAGCCACGACGAAGACAGGAAGAAGACAGGAAGAAGACAGAACGAAGACAGGATGAAGACGGGTCGAATACGGGACGAAAACAGGACGAGCGCAGGACGAGGACAGGATTAGGACAGGACGAAGACAGGGCGAAAACAGGACGAAGACAGAAAGCAGACAGGACGAAGGCACGACGAAGACATGACGAAGACAGGATGAAGACAGGACGAAGACAGGACAAAGAAAAGACGAAGACATGACGAATACAGGACGAAGACAATAAACTTTAAAATTTACAATATTTGTAGGATAAATATACTCGGGAGGTGCATTTAGTGATGATCAAAAAAAATTCTTAAATTAACTCATTGGGACAAAGAAGGAGGCTCTCCTATGAGTTTCGCGGTTTTTTATCCTACTATGCAAATGTATTTTATGGTTTAAATCAAAATCTATACGTATCCCAAATTTAACCTCACTTCATTCCGCATAAAAAATATTAATATTGAATCATCCCTCTGATTATAAATTCCATTTCACCACAATTTTTTTCATCATCAATAAAAGGATATTTGTACGGAACAAAAAAAACGGGATAAAATGTGTCCCATATGCTAAGATTCAAAATCTAGAGGTGCCAAAAATCAGCAAATTTCGTGCAGTCTTCTCATAATCAATCATTTTACATAGATTATTCCACGGGAAGGAAAACCAGGATAAAAATTATTGTATGTATGTTAAGTTGAACCTTAATATATATAAATACCCAATTTCCGTTATTTTATTAACCGCCTCAAAATTGCCAAATCTCCCGTATTATCCCACGGGTACAAGAAACCGGGATATAATATGTAATATATTATGTGTTAAGTTAGATCGAAATCTATACGTGTGTCAAATTTCAGCTATCATCGTTCATCCATTTAAGATTAATTGAGGAACAAACATAATAAATAAAAAATAAATAAAAATAAACATCTTTAAGCAATTCCGAATACAGGGGTGGGCAGAGGTCTAGTCTAGACAATTAAGTCCCTTAGACTCACCTTCCACCGAAGACATTTTCGAAACAACGTGACAGGTGGTGAGCCCGTCGCCGTCTTTATGTCAAAGCCAACGATATATTTCGTACATAAGTTTTTAAAATACCTATTGGTACGAGGCTGCCACCTGGGGATGCAACTCCGGCTATCGTGACTGTTGTTAGGAACAAACATTCAAACATATAAACTCAAAAACTTTAAAATTAATCTTAGTAGTAGAATTCGGATAGAATAAAGGCAAAAATAAATACTTTTCTGTTCAATATTTATTATATTAATCTGTTCAACATTTTTGATTATACATACACATTGCTTATCTCTGTCTTCAAATTGTTTTTTTTTTTAATTTTATAAAAATTAATAGTGCATACTTTTAAATTACTACTGATTCTGTTACATTAATATTTGTGATGTAATCGTTATTGGACATAGCAGCAGCTTTACTGATTGGAGACCTTGGTTGAAAAACTTATTTATATATCATTTTTGGATTTCTTATAATCTTTATTTAAATGTATTTTTTGTCTTTTTTATTTAAATATGTCATTTGCTTACTTCAAAGAGTTTTGTAATTATATATTATTATTAAAAAAGTTATTATAGGTTTAGTTTCTTCGATGTTGAAGAAATCACATTATGTAAGGGTGGTAGATTTAAAAATAGCAAGTCATTTTCCAAGGTCTATAAATAAGTATTTTGATTTGATTACGATGGTGACAATTACACCGCTAGTCGTTTTTTACCATTTGTCCTCATAAATGGTATTAGGTGGTCAAAGTTTATTTGTAATTTACCTAAAATTACTTTATTTTATTTTTGATTACATATTATCACTCTAAGTTTCTATTCATATATTTTAAGATATTGGTAATACGTTCCACTTAAACTGTCCTCTTTGGATGCAAGATAACCCCAATTTATCTCTCTTACACTCCAATAACTTGAACTTCACTAAATGATTCGCGCCATTTAGTTCCCTCTCTTACAATATAATGATAAGGATAATGTAATTTGAGAATTGAAACTCGGAGATAAAATTATGGTACAGTACTCAAAGCCACTTTTTGAATATTTTTTTCGATTTTAACTCAAATATCTTTTGTAATATATTGTATGTCAGGGGCTTACCACTGGCTTACGTTGTCCCAAGTTAGCTTCGATGAAAAGTGAATAGAAAGGTCTAGTAAAAACCTCGTCCTACTCCACCAATCTCAATATTGTAATTTGGGCAAAGATAAAAAATATATTGTACTAATTATTTATTGCAAAACAAAACATTCCCTTAAACTAAAGTGATAATTTATTATTGTGACACGTTTTAAAGTCACAGGAGAAAAAGTTGTAGCTCAGTAAAATAACAAAAAAACATGGTTTGCACCAGTAACTCTCTAGAGCAATCAAGAGCGTGAGTACGCATAAAATATGTTACGTTCAATCCGTATTAAGATAATATTGGTCCGTAAATGCTAGGATTTCCCAAACAGTATTCCATTCGACGCAAACAAAGCATAAATTCGGAGATTTTAAAAGCTTTTATTTTTTTGTTTACCCTGTTGTTTGGTGCAATAGCGTGTTGGATATAGAGCTTCCTATCGGTGTTAAAATTGCAAATTCCCAAAAGTTTAATTTTTATTTTACTATTATTATACTAATAAATTCTTGTTTTTATTTACGCTCCTCTTTTAAAATTAATTTAGGAAGTAAAGCATTTTAGTATAAGGTAATTATTACAAAAAGATACGTCTATATCACCTAACTCCTTAATCTCATCAAAGTTACAACGAAACTCTTTTCAAGTGCCTGAACTGAGTACCGGGCAATAATAAGTTACAAAAGTATTAAGAGTCCCAGATTTGAGGGGCAGAAACGGCGATAACAGCATAAATGTCGTTTATCGTTATGAGCGAAGTTCTAACGAGCTGCCATAAACTGGTTATTTACTTTCTTCACCTTCGTGGATAAGGTTGCCAGGTAAAAATATTTTGTACAAGTTATTTAACTTTTAAGACATCTTTATCTGTTCTAATACAATAATGAAGCTCGGGTTAAACTTTCTTCTGCTATGTATTGTGAAAAGTAAACATCGTATGCGGTTTTCGCTGTATGCTGACGATCTGTGGTCTGGCTACTAATCAAACTTCGATAGTCGAAGGCAGGTGGATGGCACATCCCGGTAGTTATCGCCACTAGGTTAAATAGGTCACCTTTAAATGTATAGTTTAAGTAAGTAAGTAGTGATTAAGAACACAGCAACAAAGCCCCATTACTGTGGCCAAATACGCTTTCAAGTGTGCGCCTTCATTGAAAAAACGCATTGTTTTCTCATCAAGCAGTGGAAATAATGTAACTTTTGTCGCTCTCAAATTATAATTACAAAGTCATTTCTTACCTTATTTATTAATTATGTTTTAGATTTTTCTTTCTCTATAACATAACCAGTTCTATATGAGTATTCTAATTTACTTTTTAAATTTTATATCTCTCTACTCTCTATGCTTTGGTATTTGTATTTCAATAAAAATATATATTAAAACCGATGTAGCTGACCGGTGACGGTCAACAGTGCCTAAGGTATACGATGTCTGGTACAGCGATGTATGGTACAGCAGTATCTGGTACCGTCATCTTCAATCTGCTAACTAAATGAGGCGATTACGGCAAAACCTCCAAGACAAGTGAGACCTATGTCCTTCAGTGGCTTTTTAAACTACTACTAACTACTACTCTTTGTCGGCATTAGTCTAAAGATGGATGTTTCTGCCTCTATTTGCTAAATATATCAATTGTATTAAATCACCCTCATTTAATGGTTGCATAGTAAATTCGTCTTCAGTTGATGATTTGGTGGATGTTAAGTTAAAGTAAATATTTCAGAGTTTTCTTACTACTACAAAATGCTACAGAGCAAACTTTTAGCTTTATATTTAATATTTTATTTTCAGGTACAGCAAATACACTGAAATCTCTGCAAATCCACGTCCCGAGAGCCGTTTTAACGGGGAAAGACGCCGAGCTAATGTGTACTTACGAGTTAGAAGGCGCGCAATTGTACTCAATACGATGGTACAGAAACATGATAGAATTTTACCGATATGTGCCAAAGGAATCGCCCGCAACAAAAGTTTTCCCTGTGGCGGAGATTAAAGTCGACGTAAGTACCTGTATTACGTAGTTTATACAAGTTATTAAATAGCATAGAGCTTTTAGAGTTTGAGCAAACAAATGTATACTGAAGAGTAATAAAATAAAACTTTTTAAGTGGTTAATTTTAGGTACTCAGGATGTTTAATCAGATGTGCATGTGTTCTTCTTCAATAAATAGATTGACCTTCTTATACTCGTAACATAAATAATAATTTCCAGTTATGCGTTAGGTTGTAGCTAATACTTAAGTCTTTTTTATTCTTATTATAAAACTGTTTCTTGGTATGTTACTTACATATTGTGAAATATATATGTGTGTCTCTGTTTGTGTATACCTTACAAAACAATTGTATTATAGTTCAATATCTCTTGTCTCGCGGATTATACATAATTTTTCTACATGTATTTGCACGTTTTAATTTCATACAACGCATATAACCTGGTCCTAATGCCATAAGGAAATCTGATTTTCCGAGATGTAAAAAAAAATATTTTAAAAATGAATCACCCAGCAATAGCTCGGCAAACCCTCCCCATCTCTAAGCTCTGTCACTTACTTAAGAGAAGGATTTGGCCGCAAATTTTGATGTATACTATCGCCATTTCTACTACAAATTTTTCTGTAGTGTAGTGTATGTTGCAAGAAATCAAAAGGGAACAGACTTAAATTAGTAATAGCTTCCAACAAACGGTGGGATAAACATCTCAAAAAGTATCATATCCAAATCCATATTATCTTTGCGTTACCGTCACATTTGTGAAGATCAGCGCGGTGACATTGCAAAGGCGGGCCATGGTTCATCATAACTAATAATCCTTGGGGAAAAAAGATCCTCAATTTGCGAATTCCTTCACAGATTGCTGACAGACTGTAAAGGAGAAAAACTAAGAAAGGTATAGTATATTCACATGCTTCTTTGATTGTTAAAAAGTCTTATATGTTTAATCTGGCTAGGTGGCAGCGTCAGACCAAAACAGAGTGGTGCTCAACGAAATTGACAGGACATTGAC
Organism: Sericinus montela; assembly: GCA_029286605.1. NCBI lineage: Eukaryota > Metazoa > Arthropoda > Insecta > Lepidoptera > Papilionidae > Sericinus > Sericinus montela. The sequence goes on from JAGSMR010000014.1 coordinate 1,626,533, forward strand.
TGGGGAATACCAGTGCGAAGTATCAGCAGATGCGCCATTATTTCATACTGATATTAAATCAGCTGAAATGGTCGTTGTAGGTAAGATTGTGAATAAATTTTATTTATATTTTACTTAAATATTCATGATATTCATCATCATCATCATAACGACCTGTAACGTCCACTGCAGGACATAGCCCTCCCATAGGCCTTTTTCATGATGTTGTGTAAGGTTAATTTAAGTATCAATAGCCTGATGGTTCAGAGTAAGAACTACGAGACGAGATCGCAGATTCCCGCCTTTCGAATAAAATCGTAAACCATTCCAGACGCAAGCTTTGCAACTTATTCAGAGAATTTACAACAACAAGAATACTACTATTAATATTTGACGTTGAAAGTATTTTTTATTTAAGTCTCCGATTTTAAATCCTGTATATTGGTGACAAATACTAGAAGCTAGCAGTTTTCAACAGTTATTTCAACAGCCACAGCACTGTGTGTTCTTTTCCCTGTAAAGCATTATTTAATCAATTAGGTTGAAACTTTATTATATTCGTATATCGTCTACATACTCTATAATACATGCTGCCAACACCTATGGGTTACATACATAAGTTTTGCTGGAAATTTATTATAATCCATATTGTGCAAAAAATAAAAAGGGAAACTCAAACTCCGTCAATTTAAAAGTTAGATCCGACATAGTCCCCGATATTACACTTCTTTCAGTGAAATCCTTTATTAGTAGAAATATTGCATATCAACACAGCTGGCGTTTTGTCGAGACATTTGGTAGAAACAAAAGATTCAGTACTACTCGAACCGGCTTGAATCTCTGTTTCGTACCATTTTCTGTAATTTTTTAAATATAAATTTTATTGTGTGAAATTTTGTATTATTAACTAATAAAAAAATTATAACCTATGTTACATTTTGTAAACAATGTCAACAATACAATGTAGTACATAGCAGGTACTTTGTACAAATTCATCTTATAATTATATTTCCACTTTTTTGTGTTTATTGTGTACATAAAATATTAAATACATAAATAGATAAATCAAATATATTTTTATGTAGTTAGTAAAAATACAAACTTTATATTTATCAATTAATCAAATTCCAGATAGCCTAGACACAAAATAAATAAATGTAACATAAAGCTTATAATTATATTACTGACCCTCCACGGCTTTGCCCGTAGTTTAACATTAAACGCGGAACCATATGTATGTTTCTAAAATAAAAGTAGCCTATGTTAACCCTTATAACATTAGCTATCTGTCAGTAAAAGTCCTGTTAAAATTGTTACAGCAGTTTCAGAGATCAGTCGGAACAAACAGACAGAAAGACAGACAAAATAGTAAAAAAAATATTTTGGTGTATGTACCATATATATTCATATACATGTATTAAAAAACTGATATTTCAATATTACAAACAGACGCTCCAATTTTATTTATATGTATAGATAATTATATTACTAATAAAAAATACATTGCCAGTATTTTATCCCATACTAGTTTATCATTATAAAGTGTGTATGTGTATCTGGTATAGTTCACGAAAATAGTAAAATATATAAACAAATATTTGTATGTATATAACAAGTTTCAATCCATTAATTAAAATTTTTTCCCTCATAGAAGGAAATATGTGTTAAACTGGAAAAAGTGACATCCCCAATAACCTTTCCCGTCAAAAAAACTGAAGTTACGTACATTATTTTAACATAGATCTTCTACGTTAAAATAATGTATGAAACTTCACTGTTTAATTACTTATTTAATAACATTTGCTTTCTTTTATTTTAAACAAAGAGTGCCCCCCTCCCCTAATTCTGGGGGGGGGGGCACTATAAGGGAGGCAACGCATCTGCTATACCTCTGGTTTTGCGGATGTTCATGGGCGGCGGAAATCACTTACCATCACGTGAGCCACCTGCTCGTTTGCCTCCCTTTTCTATAAAAAAAAAATAACCATACATTTTTGGTTTTTGTACTAATATTGACTCTTAAATATAAAAACCTTAACTATAATTATTCTCACGATCAGGTCATTCGTTAAAAAAGGGTACAAAGTTTTCTCTTCACATATTCATATACAGATCATTGTAGCTATATATCTATTGTTATTAAATTAAAGAGAAAGAAATATCAACTGACATAGGCGAGATTCGAACCCGCGCCATCTGTTATGTCATGGCAACGCTCTTACCTTCGATCCACCGCATCTTACACGCATCACTTGAAATTCTAAATCTTTCTCCAGTTAGTTACGCAGTCGATGTTTTTTTACGGCAAACTAATGTAATGGGAAGACCATACCTAAATAAAAAATACAAACTAAGTCTTTCACTTCTGGCAGCAGTGCTTAATGGCTGCCAATTTTTTTAACTATAATTACAATCGTATGTTTTTTTCAGAGCCTCCACTTTTGAGTCCGAACGTTACTGCCGATCGTATGACGTACGTTGGTGGTGATCACATACGAGCTAACTGTTCCTCACCCCCATCTCTTCCCGCTGCCAACATCACCTGGTACGTCAACGAACAAATGGTAAGCATAATTGCTGACTATTCACTTTTTAACTACAGTACACTAAGTTAGAAAATTGCATGTTATCAAAAATTGTAATTTAGCAGCTCTTGAGTGTCTACAGCTGGGAAAAGGCTTTTTATCGAGTTTTCTTTTGACGATTAAATTTGACGACCTCCGTGAACAAGTGGAGTGTGTATCACGCCACACACGGTGTGAGGTCCCATGTTCGATTCCCGGTGACCCAACCGAGAAATAGAAAATACTTTTTCTACATTATCTCGTATGAGTGTTTGTGGTACCTTCGTTGTTTCAGATTACATATTGTGTGTGCTTTAGATACGCACTTTGAGATCAGAGCAAAGCATGTGATGTTGTCCCTATCTATATAAATATACATTTACATTTATTTATTCATTAAATATTATTATCAGGCACTCCGGTGTAGTTCTGCTTTAATGACATATTGATAATTTTATTGGTGCCATGACCGAGTAATGAACTTGGGTTATTCACATATTGAGTTTTATAAGCGAGCACTATAGTTCGCCTATTTTTAATCAAAAAGAGACCACAGTATTTATTCGATACTAACACATAGTTGACATAGTTAGACACTCAGGTTTGCTACTCTTGTTTTTCTTAACAATGATAATTTTATTAGAGTCCAGCCTCAGAATTAAACTTGAGGTATTATGACTACGATTTTTGCGAGGGCTACAGTTCCTCTCGGTATATATAAAAAAAGACCACACACAAAGTTTACATAGTTAACCTCATATTACACATTTACTACTTACTAACGATTTTAATCTTAAAGTTTATTCGAATAGTACATATAAATATAAACATTCAAATCAAATAGATAAGTATACCTAATTATGTAATTCTCGTTAAAGGTTAAAGTATAATTAATAATGTTATTTTAGGAGCCATTTATGTTATTATATGTTGTTTTATTTAAGAAGCACGATAGCCAAGTGGTCGGGTAGTCGGAATTTCGAGTCATCACACCTGAGTTCGATTCCCAGGTGGCAGGCTCATACCAATGGGTTTTTCAAAAACCTATGTACGAATTATATCGTTGGCATAGACATAAAGACGGCGACGGGCTCAGCACCTGTCACGTTATCCCGAAAATAAGTCGGTCGGGTCGGTAATGTCGAAGGGACTTAATTGTCTAGGCTAGACCTCTGTCTACCCCTGTATTGGGAATTGCGTGACGACATTTATTTATTTTTATTTTAGGTGCCAGGATTTACAGCAAACCATGTCTTCAACTTTAGTAACGGCTACGCTTCCAGTTTAGCTACTTTAGAATTGGAAGCGGCTGTACTATCTCCTGTACCCACTCTTATGATACGGTAATATACCTTTGTTATATTGCTCTTTTTAAGTTATTTATGTTACTTATTTATTCAAGTAGTGGTGTGGTTGGGTGGTCGAATTGGAGTCGAGAGATCCGAGTTCAATTCCCAGAAGGTAGAATCCTACCAATGAGTTTTAAAACTTATGTACGCTTTACATTGTTGGATTAGATATCAAAACGGCGACAGGTTCACCGCCGTCACTTTATGTCAAAATATCTTCGGTGAAAGCTGAGTCGAAAGGACTTTAAGGTCTGGACATCTGTCTATCCCAGTATAGGGAATAGCGTGAAGATGTTTATATTTTACATAGACGACATAGGAACGCTACCTATAACGTAAGTCCAAATAAGCTCTGATGTAATATGAGATCAAAACACAACCGTCGACGACTGTCTAGACTTGCAATCATCCCAATACATGGAATATGGTCGTGAACTTGTTTTTTTAATATTATGGATGCTTAAAGTAGCATCATTAAAATAACATCTTTTTCAGTTGTGAAGCATCCATATTCGATGTATGGAAGGCAACAAGCCACACAATAGTACTCAGAGAACGAAGTGCGAACCCTGCTTCTGCTTTAGGAAGAAGTTTTACAGGTAACATTTTTTAGTACTATCTATAACATAAATGGAGTATATACGTAACCCGTAAATTTATTGTATTTTAAACCGAAGAGTAAGGAGTTGGCGATAACATCTAATAGTGTAAAAACCACATCAGTACAATAGCTTTTCTACTTACTACCTTCATATTTTACCAATAATATATCTTTGTGAAACAAATCAAAATATTAACAAAAGTGAAACAAATATTAAGTATGTGAAACATAACGTAGATGTTTTGAGGAAAACTTGAGAAGATAGGTTATTAACGTTTCGAAACTGTAACATTAAAGTTTGCTAATTAGCCCATCCTGGTTATAGTAAAGTGCGGTCTCTGTTTTCTCTCGAAAGTTAAGTAATACCTTCGTTATTTCACGTGTTGTATTATATAGTTAAGTTACAATATTATGTTATATTTAATGCTATGCACGAATAGCTATTCAGACACATACACGTTTTTTATGTGTGTCTATGTGTGTGTGTGTGTGTGTGTGTGTGTGTGTGTGTGTGTGTGTGTGTGTGTGTTAGAATAAACTCTCCTTCTAAACGAAACGTCAACTGCGTAATGGTTTAGAGTGCATACTGGCAAACATGATGTCGCAGGTTTAAATCAGCCATTCAAACTATGCCGTAAACCACTGCAGACTAATGCGTAGACGCTTAGTTTAAGTAGTAAACATAATCACTATTCTTAGCAAATCTGTGCAGAAATCATCATCTGTAAATTATGTTTATTTATATTTGATTATTTATTATATGTAATTTTTTTAATTTATTTTTACGAATTTTAATGTATTTAAATGTAATTTAATTACATTTTATTGATTTTATAAATATATTATTAAATCATTAGTATGTATCATAAAGATGGCGACGGGCTTACCACCTGTCACGTTGTCCCGATAATATCTTCGGTGGAAGGTGGGTCAAAGGGACTTAATTGTCTAGACTTGACCTCTGTCTACCCCTGTATTGGGAATTGCGAGGAGATATTTTTTTTACATTGGTAGCAAGTAAATGTCTTGAAATTATGAAAGCACGGTTTAGTAACAAGTCGCGTGACTAGACTCGTGAGTTACAAGATCGGAAACGGAAGTTTGCATGACTTAAATTGAGTGGTGCATGAATAATCTCAATATCTATCAACCCTTATGTGCTGTTATGAATGTTTATGAATATTAAACATTCTAAAGTGTTTAGTGATTTCACATTTTTATCGAACATCAGTACTAGTCTAACTAGTCTACCCCTGTATTGGGAATTGCGTGAAGATATTATTATTATTATTTTATTAGTGTGTATTTAAATAACTTTATCTTTCTTATTCTTGTTAATTATATTCCTGCTAAGACATTTTTGGCTTCACTCAGGGTTAGGATGGGTTCGCCAGATAATGGTACAAGGCATTTACTCCGCCCTTTCTTAACTCTATACTTAGGTAATATCAAAAAATAATAAATAAATAAATGATAGCTTACAATAATTACAATCATCGTCATTTTTCATACACTTTACAAAAAAAAACCTTTTTCATAAACCACACCATTCAATAGTGAAAACCGTATTAAAATCCGGTCAATCGTTTTTAAATTTATTGTGTTCGGCAAGACATTCACGGGGGATAAGTTTTCCTTTTATCTTTATTTATTATCTATATTTTGATTTGTTTTTATTTATGTTTATTTGTGCGTTAATGTAGAATTATGAAACTGTTTTATTATTTATACTACTGTTAAACCACAAAATGGCTTGTTTAACTTTACAATGTAATATAGGCCTCTATTATAGGACTATATTATTTGTTTATTCAATTAGTATACTATGTATCTATATTATTATATACAGAAATATATAGTCACGATAGCCGAGGGGTTAGATGGTGGGAATTTCGCGTCAGACCTGAGTTCGATGGCTAGGTGGCAGGCTCGTACCATTGGGTATTTCAAAAACTTATGTACGAATTTTATTGTTGGCTTAGACATAAAGACGGCGACGGGCTTACCTCCTGTCACGTTGTGCCGAAAATATCTTCGGTGGAAGGCGGGCCGAAGGGACTTAATTGTCTAGACTAGATCTGCCTACCCCTGTATTGGGAATTACGTGAAGATATTTTTTTATAGTTAATATAAGACATTTATTTATTTATTTATTTATATACATAAATATTTTATGTGTTTGTGTAAAATGTTTATAGTACCTATTACATGCTATTGTATGTAACATATGTATATTTAAGGTATATATAGTTAGTTATTCTTTTTCTCCGTGTTTTGTTTATATTCTATCGTTAAAGCTACTATAGTCTTTAGTACACCGACACACCCACTTCTTTCACTCTTCCTATTCAGTCCATCTATCGGTTTTCTGGAAGATATTGCTGTCAGCAATAAGATTTAACATTCGCCCATTACTCACTTCCACAACGTGATTTTTTGTTGTTAATGTTTTTTTTTTTTTTGGTGCACAATAAAGAATATATAAATAAATACATAAATAAGTAGACACTCACCCGTTACAGCGATTATCGCCACATTTGACTAGCAGGTCGGCGATTGCGGTGTCAGACACTTGCACGTTTCTATTTTTCAACACTATCCCGCCTTCTGTCGGTTATTAGGTATAACATTATTTTAATGTAATGTATTAATAAATAGTGAACTTTCTTACAGGAGGAGCGACGGAAACTTGTTTACCAACACTAATAATGCTGCTATTACAAATTCTCCTACAATTCATAATACAAAATTATACCGAAACTTCAATAAGATAGCTGTCTAGATTATTACACGCGATTATTAATGGTTGTTATTGTAAGTAACTTTATTATTGTATGTGTAGTATATTCAGGGTTTTAAAATATAATTCAGATGAAATAACTTCCTACTGTTCGTTTTTGTATATTTAAGTTTTTTTTACTTTTTTTTTTAATTCAATGTGTATGCGATTGGTGTGTACTTCAAGTACTTTTTTAAGTGATTGCAGTAAATAATTTTAAGTTTAAAAATAATTATAATTATTTACTAAATTATTAATATTTAAATTTAAAATAATTTTGATTCTTTCTAATAACATCGCTTCTAATTTTAAGTTGATAAGTACTAATGTATGTAATGCAACTGTTTCGCTGAAATAGTTATTCTGTTATATCAGAACTATATTTTTAATTTCTTATACAGATAAACATTATCTAAATGAAGCAAACAATGGTAAGAATATAATAGAATACGGATGTAAAATAAGAACTTGGATTGCAACCTTGAATAGATACTAAATATAATTTTGTTGAAAGTAATTGTTGGCCTAATCTTGGATAAGAGAAATTAGTTAAAGAAAACATACTAATACTAAAAGACTCTTTTGAATTGCAATTCTTAGCGTTGCGGAATTTTTCACAAAAATTGATTAAGGATGGGATAAATATGAAGGGTCATTAAAGAATATAGTAATTAAATTAATTGGGTGTCTTTTTTACAGTAATATAAATGTAATTCAAATAACATACTTAAAAATTTAACATAATGTGTAAGAAATACGACTAAGATTTAAAAATAGAATAGTTATTATCAAATACGGTGAAAATTTTGCATCTTGGATTGTTTTTTTTTTCTATTTATTACTCAAGTCATAATATTAAATAGACTGATTATTTAGAACACTCGGTTATAATGTAAATATAATCATAAAATATTAAGATTGTAAATATTGTAACATCCTATACGTTATTAAATACATAATTTCTCGGAAAGCATTTGTGCATTTTAAAATTATTAATTTGAGTAGAAAAATAAGTAATTATAACTAAAACAAATGCTTGATTACAAAACTACTTTTGTATTTGTACCACTTTCACGTTCGTTACTTTTGAATTATCTTTTATTAACAATTAATTAAATTTTATTGCTTTGTTATTATACTTAATTTGTAATTTTATTTATGAAAAATATTTAATTGTTTTTCAAGTGGATATACAAGGCTGTGTTATTAAATAATATTAAAAATATTTAGTTAAAATTAAAAACCGTTAATGAAATATATGAGATGACGTATTTAACTCGTACGAAAAACTTCAGACGTTAAATGTATTTGCTAATTATTGGAATGATTTAGCTCTAATTTTATTTATTAAAATGTTATTAAAATGAATAAAGTAGTGTTAATTTATTGTTTTCATAATATTTTACTTACATGTAAAATGATGTCAAGAAAACAAATATTGAAATACGTCAAATAGGGAAATAATAAATAACCCCATCTGCTATTTTTTACTACAATGGCAATAAGAACAGACATTCGCTACATTGAATTGTTAAGTGGGGAAGAATTGATTGTAAATCCTAGATTTAAAACAAAATATGAAATAAATTATTAATATTGTTCATGGTTTCATTTTGCCTACTCTTTCTTACTTACTTTGGTCTTTAAAATATGCCTCTTGTGTACGAAAAATTTGCTATAATCGCCATTCTTAAGATTATCAAACTATCGTCAACACTTAAAATACGCTACGATACAATAAAAATAATGAAGCTTTTTTGATGGATATGAGTAATCAAAAATACCTTATTTTTATCGTAGATATATTTCATAGAGTGGATACAGAATATTGAAATATGTAATATAATATTTAATATGAAATCATACGGTCGCATCGGTACGCTTTGTAAAAACTTTCATAGAAATAAAAACAAAATTATGTACCCACTTAAAATTTTCGTACACTCTCTATCAAGGCCCTAAGAAATTGTTTATTGACGCCCATATTAAAACAATATGAAAACTAACTGTTTGAATAAGTTATTCCCAATACTTTTTCCTTTTTAAGCACGTAACCAACACTACCATTGCTTCAGCAAAATAGTATTCTCGTGTGAACTAGTTAGTGAGAGGAACCAGATTAATAATCTCGGTCACTATTTTTAAGCCCTGATTTATATGAAGACGCAAACTGAAAAAAAAAAATTAAGTCTACAAATTTCTATTTGCAATACTGGAGTAGACAGAGGTATATGTAATTCAGTTCTTACGACCCATTTTTAACCGAACTTTTGGGACTACGGACAACTGGTGAGGTATGTCCAAGACAACGACATAAATCGTACATATATTTTGAAAAAACTTATTGGTGCGAGCCTACCGCCTGGAGAAGAAATTCGGTCCGATTTAACCGTCTATGACTCGAGGGCAAACATTCATATTCCTCAAAAATATTTACCCCTAGCGGGATTCGAATCCAACTCGATTGACGGGTCATCACTAGTCAAGTGTGACTATTATGAGACATTCCCCTTTATATAAGAAAAACTCTTTATATAAGTGGTAAGCTCAAAACATAAATATATATTTAAAATTAAAAGTAGTACTGATATACGACGACGTAGTAGCAGAGCTTGTGGTGGCTAAATGTTTCAGGTTCGAATCCCGCTTGGTGCAGACATTCGTTCGACGAATATAAATGTACTCGGTTCACGAATGTTTAAATATATGTGATAATTTATCTACGTATGTATATTCAACGTCCAGTATCTTCGCAGCGTCCAGTACCCAAATCATAATCCTAGTTTGAAAAAAGATAATATCTATTTTTAAACACATTATATTATTAATATTATCAATATTGTTAAGAGGATCACGATAGCGGAGTGGTACGGTGATTCGCGAGTCGAGAAACCCAAGTTCAAACCACGATGGGTTTTTTAAAAACTTATGTACGATTTAAATCAATCGTTTGGACATAATAAATAAATAAATATCTTCACGCAATTCCCAATACAGGGGTAGACAGAGGTCTAGTCTAGACAATTAAGTCCCTTCGACCCACCTTCCACCGAAGATATTTTCGGGACAACGTGACCGGTGGTGAGCCCGTCGCCGTCTTTATGTCCAAGCCACCGATGTATTTCGTACATAAGTTTTTGAAAAACCCGTTGGTACGAGCCTGCCACCTGGGGATCGAACTCGGGTCTCTTGACTCCAAATTCCGACCACCCAACCACTCGGCTATCGTGACATAAGGAAGACGACGGGTGACCTGTCGCGTTGTCTCAAAAGAATGTCTTCGGTGGAAATAGGGTCAAGAGGACTTAATTGTTTAGACCTCTGTCTACCCCTGTATTGGGAATGACGTGAAGATATTTATATTAAATATTTCAATATTGTTGCTGAAATAACACCAGTAGCGAATCACTAAAGCTTATACAGAGATATCTCCAAAGCAGTGTATTCAAAATTTATAGTTGTTTCCACAGTAGTTTCTGCATCAAGAGTGAACTTGCTTGTACTGCAACACATTTAGGTGATTTATGATCTATATGGCTGAGTTTGAGATTGTTTATTGAGGGGTTAGTACTTGTTTTCGATTACAAAAAATTATCTAAATAAATAAAATAAATATTATTTACGCGACCCGGCGTCGATATGAAAAATAAAAGACAAGTCTTTTATCTTTCATTTCTCTCTGAAACACTAACCAGTTACAGTTTATTTCACCTAAACTAGTACGAAAAAATTAAAAACGTGAAAGAAAAAGATTACAAAAAATTATGTAAATAAATAAAATAAATGTTATTTATGCGACCCGGCACTTGTCCTTTATTTTTAATTTTTTTCTAAAACACTAACCAGTTCCAGTTTATCTAATTTAAACTATGATGAATAATATGTCTTATACCATAAGGAATATCTGAGGCAACCCTGTATCGTTGGCATAATAGGTTTAAGCTGGGTCTAATGTTTCAGAGTAGAAAAGAAACGGCTGTTACCCACCGAGAAGTAGTAGCTGTGACTAAAGATTAATTACGAATTGCAATTCTATGTTATATAAAAGTTCTACGAAAGTACTTAAAAAAAATGGGTTCACGAGATGGAGCGTAAAGAATAACAAATAAAACTCAAAAATATTTTTTATTTATTCTCAATACATCTGATACATTTATTAGTTTTGTCACATGATTTATATATACATTCAAAAACTTTTGGTCTTTTTCATCAAAGTTGGCAAAATTGAATTCTTGGTCTATTTTCCTTTTATTTCGCTTTCTTAAATTTTTGGAAACAAATAATAATTGTCGCTATGCCAAGATAATCGTGTAGGACATTCAAAATGGTGTGGCCTTTTTGCATAATTGAGTAACAAACATCCAAACATACAAACATTCAGATTTATAATATTATGTAGGAGATCATTCACTGAATGTTTTATGTTGGTAAAATAATTTCCGCAAGAGGATCATTAGTCCCGGATATTATATTTCAAACAAAGTAATTCGGTTAATAAAGTATCAGTTAATAACAATGGATAAAAGAATGGGGAACATAAACTGCTACCATACCTATTCCGGAACTGTGCTACCCTCATCCCCTTTATAGTGATCGATTTCCGGCAGACAAAAGCTATGGTGAATGGTATTAAAGAGTTATAAAGAAATGTAATGTTTTCAATCTTGAGGGTTCCATAGGTAAAGCCGTTTTAGTATTTACGTTAGTCTCTATTTCAGCTTTCATACTAACATGATCCATGATTCTCGCTTCAATAGGCTGGCAAATTGACATTTTCCGATATCTTTCACAAATCACTGAGCTTAATAAAGTACACACATAACAAAATATTGATTTATGGAGCGTTATCAAATCCTAACCGAAACAAAAGTTTTTAGGTTAACTCTCAGTATTAGTGTAACACTCAAATATACTATATATTTTATGTATTATTACTAATAATAATTGTTAAAATATATTGCATATCAATCATTACCATAAAAAAATATCTTCACGCCATTCTTAATGCAGGGTTAGACAAAAATCTATACAATTAAGTATTTTCAAGCCATCTTCCACCGAAGATAATTTCGGAACAACGTGACAAGTGGTGAGCAAAAACTTAAACTTTGACTTTAAACTTTTCAAAAACTGACGTACGATTTATAGGTCAAAGTTAAAGTTTTTATTGTATTCGGGAGTGAACATAAGATGATCTAAGGGTGTTTAGTACATGATACTCATTTAGGCGAAGCAATACACATAACATAAAAACGGCCACGGGCTCACCACCTATCACAATAAATAAAATAAAATAAATATAAATATCTTCATGCAATTCCCAATACAGGGGTAGACAGAGGTCTAGTCTAGACAATTAAGTCTCTTTGACCCACCTTCCACCGAAGATATTTTGGGGACAACGTGACAGGTTATGAGCCCGTCGCCTTTATGTCCAAGCCAACGATATAATTCGTACTTAAGTTTTTGAAAACCCATTGGTAGCAATGAGTCACGATAGCCGAGTTGTTGGGTGGTCGGAATTTCGAGTCGAGAGACCCAAGTTCAATCCCAGGTGGCAGTACCAATGAGTTTTACAAAAAACTTATGTACGAAATTCATCCTTGGCTTGGACATAAAGGCGGCGACGGGCTCACCACCTGTCACGTTGTCCCGAAAATATCTTCGGTGGAAGGTGGGTCAAAGGGACTTAATTGTCTAGACTTAACCTCTGTCTACCCCTGTATTGGGAATTGCGTGAAGATATTTTTTTTTACATTGGTAGCAAGTAAATGTCTTGAAATTATGAAAGCACGGTTTAGTAACAAGTCGCGTGACTAGACTCGTGAGTTACAAGATCGGTAACGGAAGTTTGCATGACTTAAATTTAGTGGTGCATGAATATTCTCAATATCTATCAACCCTTATGTGCTGTTATGACTGTTTATGAATAATAAATATTCTAAAGTGTTTAGTGATTTCACATTTTTATCGAACCTCAGTTTTAATTTTCTTTTCTTAAAACTTTTTCTTTTTGATGCTTTCTTCAGTTTGAAAATTGTATAAAATACCGATACATGACATCTTAATAAATTCGGTAAAATTATTTCCAGGTTTTAAACGATTATCCTAATTACTTAGTTACCAAGGAATATACAATATCCCATCAATCAAACCACATCGAACTAAGTTAGATTATCTGAACAGAACCTTCTCAGAAATAACTCAACGTACTATTATTATAAAAAAAAATGTTGAAGTTAAGAGAAGTGAAAACATATATGTAAGTATAGTAATACTTGGTAAAAGATCATCTTTCTATTATAATAATATCGAATATTTATTTTGAATGTGTTTACTAATAATATTTAAAGCGGTTTATGTCTTTTAGTATTCACGCAATTCCCAATACAGGGGTAGACAGAGATCAAGTCTAGACAATTATGTCCCTTTGACCCACCTTCCACCGAAGATATTTACGCGACATCGTGACAGATGGTGAGCCTGTCGCCGCCTTTATGTCCAAGCCAACGATGAGCTAACGATGAGCCGACGATGATCTTTAAGTAATAATATATAATAATATAGATAAGAGTATGCTTACTAAAAATGTTTAACTTATGAACAGGTTAATAAACTAGCCGAACCTTGTAGCAGAGACCAAAAGTCGGCACTCTTCACTCTGCCACATATTTAATTTTAATAAATACGTAAACATAAACGGCTAATAACATAAAGGCCGTGTTAGTATCGGCTTGACAATATGCCACCACTTCTCTTCTCTTGGTTGTCGTAACAGGCGACTAAAAAAAGCTTTGACAATACAATAGCTACCGATAGGCACACGTACATCTTGAAAAAAAAAAAACCAAAGTAAGCAGTCTGGTGACGGGCAGTTGCGTTTATAGTGCAAGATGTATAGTATTGCGATCGCCAATCCGTTTGCCAAGATTGGATTAAGGGAAACCCTCCTACGGGACACACCTATATCAAGTATTGGATTAATACGAGTACAAGGCGTTCTGTTAAGGAAAACATACCGCAGAGAACTGTCGAGAATAAATTTTTTTTCTAATACAACCCACAAGTCTAGTTGCAGTCACGACATTTTGTAATAAAGCTGATTTAGTGTGGCTTATATATTATGCATACTTTCGCGGAAACGGCGAAGCGAGCCGTACTTCTAACTTCCTTTGAGGAATAACCTTATTTTGGATGTAATTCAGAGACGGGATTTATAAACAAAATTAAATACATGTTTATTTTGAAACCACCATTTTGTGGTGAGAGTTAGACCTGTACTTTTTACAACAAATCAATAATTATTAAGCCCTTAAAATTGAACGTTTTAAGTATAAACGTTGATTTTAATTGATAACATTTTTTTTATAAATCTGCATTGCAATAGTAATTTTCCTAGCCTAAATGTTAAATTAAATGTTTTTTCGTTTTTCTACTTCACGTAAAATTGTTCGATCTTGTGATCTTAATTTACTTAATACCAACAATCGAAGCAAGCGAGTAGTAAGGGCACTTGTTTTATACACGAGTGTGACCTAGGTTCGATTCCGAGTCGGCATCATTAAATTTGTTACAAGCGAATTGCAGTGCTGCATTAACTAAGACATCCGCGATAAAGGAAACCTTCGTGAGGTAACCTGCCTGAGGAATAATAAAAAAATATTGTTTCCAGGACGTGTGAAGTACGCTCGCACGTACTTAAGAATAAATGAGGGTTATAGTTCTCAATACCCAAAAACTTTTAATAACATAAATAGACATACAGTGCATTAAAAGAGGTTTACGAGGTCCTCCTTATGGGAAGCAAGCATGGATACATACTTATGACTCCGACACATTGTCAGTGCAGTCCTATACCTGCGCAACACTCGGACTATAAAAACACATTATATAAACGAAGACACCGTGGTCGCTCAGTGGTAAGAGGAATGGGTTTTTTTAAAACCTATGTACGATTCATATCGTTGGCTTGGACATAATGAGTCCTATGACAGCCTGTCCCAAGACAGACTCACCACCAGTCACGCTGTCCCAAAATATCTTCTTTGGAAGGTGGGTCGAAGCCCTTTTCAGGGCTGCAATTCTACACAGCTGCGCACCCATGCCAACAAGGGTTAGGGCGTCCCCCCAAGGCGACGCACACCAGTTCGTTCCCGTTGGTGTGGAATGCAGCGAGCAAAGCGGCGATGGGGACCGTCACTCACAGCCCGACACGGCGGAAGGTGGAAGACGGAGTGCAGAGTTGGCACGTGGAATGTTAGAGGAGGCATGAGAGATAAGATGAATGAGTTGATTGATATAATAAAAGAAAGAGAATTAGATGTCGTGTGTTTGTCGGAGACCAAGCGGAAGGGCAGCGGTACTGAAAAGCTCCCTGGCGGGGCGTTAGCTCTATGGTCCGGAGTCCCGGAGAGCGAGAGCGCCTGCCAGGGAATGGGGGTGCTGCTGTCGTCTCGGTTGGTCGATGTTATGACTGAATATAAGGTTGTGAACTCAAAAACAGGTTTGAAAGATGACCTTGTTTCAAAAATGGATAATGGCGTGCTTCGATGGTTTGGGCACGTTGAGCGAATGCGTGAAGACCGAATGTGAAGAAAATATATGGCGCGAAAGTTAATATTAAAAGTAGAGTAGTGTCGAGGTAGACCGAGACTAACTTTCGAAGACCATGTGAGCAAATTGCTCGAAGAGGGGAGGGTCAAGAGTACTCGGATACCTAGACGTGCATGTATGAAGAAGATGATGAATCTGAAAGAAGCGAAAGAAGTATGTAGGGATCGTGACACTTGGCGATCTGTTCTCTCTGGCTACCCCGTCAGGGATTATGCGTGAAGATAAATAAATAATATAATTTATTTTTTACTAAAATTGTCAAAACAATTTTGTGTGCTACATATTCGACAGTGAAGGAAAACATTGTGAGTAGTATAGTAGTATAGACAAATAAAAGAAGGATAATATAGTATATTCAACGATGTAAAGTCCGTCACGTGGCAATTAAGTAGCGTAGCGGACTTTCTTCGCACTCATCTCTCTAAAAGAATATTAGAGTGAAGGCTTTTACCCAGCACTGGTCATTTACAGGCTAATTTAATTTACTTTTAAATGAAGAAAGGTAATTTAGACATATAATTCTTTATATTCTCCTTAACTCAATAACGTCCCAAGAGCGTTGCCACGGTACGGTAGCGGCCGTGAGTTCGTATCCCATCCTGTTAGTAGATTTTCTAAGTTTCTCATTAATTTCATAACAAAAAAAGTTTGACAACATGACGTAATTATGTGGAATTTTCGTATTGAAACAGGGACGTGTGTCCCAAATAAACAGCTAGTTCATTGCGTAATAATTCAAACACACTACGTATCTGGAAAATCGTGCGAGCAAAGTAGAATTCTCAAGTGAGCTCCTCATAAATTTTGAATCACAATCGGCTATCTTGCCGAAGACTTCTTTTATGAACATTGTTATTTGGGCCCACAGGAAATAAGTTTGCCAAATAGAATCTGAGAATGCCTCATTTTATTTTATTTATTACATACTTAATTAAAACGACAGCATGAAAACGTATGTTGAAATTATATTTAATAATTTTTATAAATATGTATGTTAAGGTATAAGTCCTGGTGAATCGAAGTACTTTGATAATTTTTTTTTTGGTAAATTATTGTCAACTTTTTAACAAAGAATTAGATTTGATAAGAATTAGCAAAATTCTCTAAAATGTGCATTGTAAAAAAGTATTGATAAAATAAATAATTGTAATATTATGGAAAAATTACACATAGGATTAAGTCGTACACGATAGCCAAGTGTTTGGGTGGTCGGAATTTCGAGTCAAGAGACACGAGTTCCATCCCCAAGGAGGAGGGAGGCTCGTACCAATGGGTTTTTCAAAAACTTATGTACGAATTATATCGTGGGCTTGGACATAAAGACGGCGACTGGCTCACCACTCCTCCCAATACAGGGGTAGACTTCTGTCTACCCATGTATTGGGAATTGCATGAAGATAATTATTTTTTTTTTTTACTTTAATTTTGGTTTAAATGTGTAACGAACGTCAATCCTTCCAAAGAATATCATTTTAATGGATTTTCTGCTTTTATGATCTCTTAAGTGCGTTAGGAGGATCATTGCCAACATTATTTCGACCTAACACTCCAAAAGAACGTTTCACAAGTAAGTCAACTATTTGCGATTTCATAACAGAATTTAGATGTGATTTTGCCCCAATCTATTTATTTATTTTTTATAAATTAATATATTGGATTTTGAACAATATTCAATATCAATTCAGTATTTTTATTTATTTATTTACACTTTATTGCAAACCTTACAAAGAAAGTTATACAGAGGGCGGACTTAATGCCTTTAGGCATTCTCTGCCAGTCAACCCGAGGCGTGGAGAAATATTGTTAAGGTGCTTTAAAGTGGGTTACAGAAAAAGAAAATATAGGATCATATAGGACCTAACCAGATAGATGCAATATAAAATAGTAATACAAATAATAAATATAATATATATATATATATATACATATACATACATACACATATATACATATATATATATATATATATACATATATATATATATATATATATATATATATATATATATATATATATATATATATATATATATATATATATATATATATATATATATATATATATAAAACAAAATACATAAAAACCATTATTATGACTGTAATGACCAATCACTAATTCTAACTGACAGTTAAAAGGTGTTCACGTACAAGTCTTTTAAATATCGACTTATTGGTCAAAGAATTCCAGAGCAGTGTAGCCTGAATGGTAAAGGAGTGACCAACAAAATTGGTAAAGTGTTGTGGGATACTCATCTTGTAATTAGATGAAGACCGCAGGCACCGATCATGAGTTGAGCATGTTATTGAGCATGAAATTT
The DNA here is from genome assembly GCA_029286605.1 of Sericinus montela. Lineage (NCBI taxonomy): Eukaryota > Metazoa > Arthropoda > Insecta > Lepidoptera > Papilionidae > Sericinus > Sericinus montela. The sequence goes on from JAGSMR010000014.1 coordinate 1,644,736, forward strand.
ATCCTTAACATACGAAGGGTAAGTTCTATCATTTATGATTGAGAAAAGAACATGCAGAATTCTAGAGTTTCGCCTTTGTTGAATAGTAAGCCATTTAAGACGAGAACGGTATTGTGAAATATGGTCATACTTACGAAGGTTGAAAATATATCTTATGCAATTATTAACAAGGCGCTCTAACTTGTTTAGAAGATCTTTGTTCAAATCAGATTAGCACACATCTGCTTAATCAATGATTGGTAAAATGAGCGCCTGGACAAGCATAAGCTTAGTTTCCCATGGAAGAAGATTTTTGAGGCGATAGAGCACTCGTAGCGTGGCGGTTACTTTACGGCTAACTTCAGTTATGTGTTTTCCCCAGTTCAATGTGTTATCGATATGTAGCCCGAGATTTTTAACAGAGCCTGAAAATGGAATCACTGCATCGTTATAACGTATAAAGGGTAGGTTTCCAACATCGACTTTAGCTAGCATTTTAGTACTACCAACCAGCAAAGATTGGCATTTTGTTGCATTCACAGATACTCCAAAGCGTAAGGACCAGTCTGATACTGCTTTCAGACAGTCATTTAATTTATTAATTGCATCGTGGAGTTCTTCAATATCAGACTGTACATAAATTTGCAGGTCGTCTGCATACAGATGGTACGAATAATTAATATTAGAAGGGATAAAATTTATAAAAATTGAGAAGATAATGGGAGAAAGTATACCGCCTTGCGGAACGCCACAACCTCGTCCCGCCCATTGAGAGGTATTTTGTCCCATATAGACCGATTGCTGACATCCGCGAAGATAAGAAGAGAACCACTCCAATACCGAGGAAGCGAATTTAAAGTTAGAAAAAATTGCAAGAAGGATATCATGGTCGACTGTGTTAAAAGCATTCGAAAAGTCCACAAGCACCATAACTGTAACTTTCTTCTTCTTCATACCCTCACGAATGTCATCAGTGATTTTAAGTAGTGCAGTTGTGGTGCTGTGGCTAGGACGAAATCCAGACTGAAAGTTACTCAGTAGGTTATGTTCATATACAAATTTGGAAATTTGCATATGTACACAGGCTTCCAAAATTTTATAGAGAAATGGCAATATTGAAATAGGACGGAAATGATGAGGAAGTGTAGGATTAGGTACTTTGGGGAGAGGTCGCACGAAAGCCTTTCTCCAAAGAGAGGGATATTGTCCAAAGTCTAGGGAGAAATTAATAATGTGAGTGATAGCAGGAAGTATAAATTCAAGGATGTTGATTATCATAACCCTACTAACCTCATCGCATCCCACGGCCCTGGATTTTATTGCCAGTACTGCCTTACGTACCTCATCCTGATTCACGGGAGAGAAATTAAAGACAGTGATGTGTGGAGACTACATTGAAGCTATGTATGCTATGGTTTGTGCCCGGATTGTAGGGTCCATTGCAGTAGTAGCAGTAAAGTACAGATTAAAATCATCGTGAGAAAGAGAAGGACCATAATCCATGGAAGGTGATTTACCTACGAACATCGAATTGAAAAATTTCCACACATCAGCTTGCGAAGAGTTAGTTATATTGTTTAGGAAGTATCGGCGTTTAGCAGTTCGCACCATCTGGTTACACCTTTACCTAGCCATTTTAAAAGACAATCAGTTTTCTTCATAACGAGACCTCTTGAATCGCAAGAAAGTTCAGTTTCGCTTGTCCATTGACCTCCCCACATCGTCAGTCATCCAGGGAGCTGGTAAACGTTTAACTCTAACCTAATGGACTGGGGCATGGGCATCATACAGACTAATGTCATCACTCTACTTCTGATTTGTTCTAGAAGGATTGTTAGTTCGCGCTATTTCTTGCTGACGAGTAGCATTGTATGGGCTTTGCTGCGAATGAGAAACCTTCTTACTCACTGAAACACTGTCTTCATGACGAGGACTATTACCAGCCCTGTTAGACGACGGTGCAGAAGCAAACTTGACCTTCAGAGCTTCCAACTCATCTTCAATGGAGATCTTCTTTCGATCTTCAGGAAGCTTGATATGAATAATTCTATCATGACTCCAAACATTTTTAACCCCAAAATACTTACGGGCATTTTTGTGAACTGCTTGTCGTGTTTTCGTCAAAAATTCACAGATTGAGACAGTGGATCCTTTCAATTTGGATTTTACCTTCCAAACCTCTGCTTTATTGTGATGGTCATGAAGATAGGCAAGAACAGGCCTAACTTTATCGCTCTGTCTCGCACCAAGTCTATGGCACTGTTTGAGAGAAGAGTCGGCGATATGTGGAAGACCCATCATACCACGAATCAGTTGGAGTACCTCATTCTGTGTATTTAACTCTGGAGATTCAGGGAGTCCATGAAAAAGGAGTGCGTTCCGTCGATGCCTCATGTTGATCTCATCTTTATTTTTTGTACAGTCTAATATTTGCTGACGTAGAAGACTAAGCATTGAAGTTACCAAAACCTTGAAAACGCAGAACTCTTCACGTAACTGTACAAGTGTTGTGTTTGGTGGAGTGGATGCTGCATTCAAACGTCTTTCGAATTTCGCCATTTTTAGAAATAAACTTCCTTCCAGTTCTTTCTGTATACTTTCCCAGTCCGAAATATTTGCCATTTTTGTTATATACAAAAATGTAGTGCTATGAAAGTTTATCGAGGGAGGGTGTACTATGTAAGTGCTTATAACTTTCTTATATACATGAGATATTATAACAAAATATCCAGATACTATTACTTATTATAGCAAAAATAAATTATTTTGAAAAACTGTTAAGATTTATTTAAAACATTAATTAAATTACGAGAGCTCCTAAACAGCTGTTGTTGGTTTCGCACCTACCCTCGAAAAAAAAAGTAATGTTAAAGTTCAAATTTTTTAAAAACATAAATGTTCTTGAATGTAATGCGTGTGTTTTAAAATACATTTACATTTTATTTAGAAAACTTTTAAGGCACCTTTAAACGAGGGTATATTAAGACCGAAAATGTAGAAAGTGAGCACCTTAATAACTCTGAAATGAGCGCGAATGTTATGCCGGCAAGCAGAAATATTATTTTGGTTCAAAGTTATATTCCTGCCGTACTTCAGCTTGGCTTAACTTTTGCAATTATTCAAGATTAAGTTTTGGTAGAAGGCAAAATCCTTCTGTAACTTTCTGTACGTATTGCCTATTTTATGGGAAGTGCATCAAGCATTAACTAAGTTTTAATAAAAAACACATAATGCTACATTTCATTTATTTATTTATTTAACTTCATACTTTTAATGTATAGGCGGACTTAATGCCAGTGGCATTCTCTGCCAGTCTACCTTTGGGTGATGCAGAGATTGGATGAAGTAGGTGAAGCAGATAAATATAATAGAGACACAATTAAGTAAAATAAAATATTGATATAATACATGAGTATAAAATATATCTACCTACATTTGTACAAACATACATACATTTTAATATTATCATTAATTTTTTATTAGATAGTTACAGAAAGAATGTTTTTTGAAAAACGATATTTGTCATTTTTTAATAAATAAATAAATATAAATATCTTCACGCAATTCCCAACACAGGGGTAGACAGGATCGAACTCGGGTCTCTCGACTCGAAATTCCGACCATACAACAACTCGGCTATCGTGACTTTTTAAAAATTATTTTTTTAATGAATTTAAAAAAAAATTACAAGAAAGCTATGTAATTTGCTATTGATACTACATATCCCAAACACGTTACGGAAAACTCTGAGTGGATACTCCTTGTACAGCCAAAGTGGTAGACTTTGAAAAATGTGCTTGATTCAGTACTTCGTGCACGTCTCTCCTTTCGCTTCATAGTTGAGTTGCGTCCTATGTAGAGATGACTTTCGTTTTACGATTTTCCTGTCCTCTATGCCTATAATAGATGCGAATTACTAATACGGTGCAGATATGGTCACATAAAAAGGGTGTTGATACGATGCATCCTCCTATTCTGTTCTTCCTGTCCTCTGCACCTGAAAGATGGTAAGCTGCAGATAAAGTTGTAAGCATTTATTGTAAAGGTACAAACAAAAAGATTCCAATTATTAAATTATTAAAACTTTTGTGAGACATTATTAATCAAATAATTAAAAACGGCTAAACTCACTTTATGATAATAATCGGTGCTGTTACCGACTAGCTTCGGACTAATCGGAGGTCCTTCATCAGGGTGAGTGGAATGAGTTCGCGCTCGCGGCGGGCCTCGCACTGTGCGCCGAAGCGCGCAACGCGCGGCTCGACAGAGTAGGGTGCGTCTGCTGTGCCGGCGGTGACGAGAACATGGCGAAGGCGATGCGTTTATGTTATTGCATGAGTTTAGGGGCGCACAAAATGTACTCACAATGTTCCCTACGTTATCGACAGCACTATTGTTCTTATAACGCGTCGCGTTTAGTAATACGGGTTTCCAAGTAGGTGGCAGGGCCCATTCTTTGTCAGTAATACCAGAGTAATATCAGATGCGTTACCGGCCGTTGAGAAAGGTAAAGGCTCTTTTCTTGAAGTCTATAAGGTATGGAATGTTATCCACATTTATTTATTTATTAGTTTTTATATATTTATCCACAATTAATTTAAATTAAGTACTTGAAAGTTGTTCTTCATGTGAAGTTTGATAAAGTTATACTCAATTAATCGGAAATATGAAACGTGATCTTTAAAGTCATAACAGTTTCTGGCAACTTTCGATCAAAGTTTAAAATTTGCTAACACATTGAGACGGTAGTTCGGCTGGTTGCCAACAAAGTTGTTTAGGTAATTTTATTCGTAATTTCAAGAATATTTCTGTGATATTATAGAAATAAAGCTTTAACTATTTGCTAATATATAAAATAGTGAAGACTTAAGTCAGGATAACCGAGTGGTTGGGTGATGGGAATTCGAGTTACGAGAACCGAGTTCGGTTCTCAGGTGGTATATTCGTACCAATGGAATATTTCAAAAGATATGTACGATTTATTCGTTGGCTTGAACATAAAAGGCGGCGACAGGCTTACCAACTATCACGCTGTCATAAAAAATGTCTGCGGTCGAGGTGGGTCAAATGGGCTTAATTTAATATGTCAAAAAGTTAATATTTTTTTTTTTCAATCAAATACAGTACAGACTTATTCAATTGAATTTTATTAAAAATGTAGCAGCCCACTGCATGTGAAAGGCCTTTAATAAAATATCTTTCTTCTGATAAAAAATATAAGTCAGCTCACGTTTCCCACCCTTGTTTATCTTCTATCTCTAGATGTTTAGAACGTCTGTCTACTCCAGTATTGGGAATGGCGTAAAGATAATTATTATTTTACTTAGTAATAGACTGGTGTAAGTTAAGAGATTCATAGTGGTTATCGTACATATCTCTATTTGGCGTAGTCATGGGGCAACTTCTATTGCAGCATGAAGGACAGGCTCGATGAATTTTATTCAATTGAATTTTATTAAAAATGTAGCAGCCCACTGCATGTGAAAGGCCTTTAATAAAATATCTTTCTTCTGATAAAAAATATAAGTCAGCTCACGTTTCCCACCCTTGTTTATCTTCTATCTCTAGATGTTTAGAACGTCTGTCTACTCCAGTATTGGGAATGGCGTAAAGATAATTATTATTTTACTTAGTAATAGACTGGTGTAAGTTAAGAGATTCATAGTGGTTATCATACATATCTCTATTTGGCGTAGTCATGGGGCAACTTCTATTGCAGCATGAAGGACAGGCTCGATGGGAGCAGGACCGCGAATTCGCAGAATACTGGCCTGAAGTAGTGGCTTGAGCTTTTATGTTACATCCAGCGAGTGAGATAACCGGAGGCTCTCTCTTACAGTCAGCTTTCACATTTCCTGTCTTAAATACAGGGAACGGTGTTACAGTCTATAGTATGTGCGTCGGCTATCACGTATTATCCCATATACATACATAGTAATAAGTACTAATCAAATGTTTGACATATTCGTTTTTCACATCACACCGACAATAATTAAAAACAAACACATTCAGAATTCAAAAACTAAATGCAATAAGAAAAAATTAACACTTCGTCTTAAAATTGGTTAAAATATAAATTTACTTAAGATAAGGCACGCATAAACAAAGTTTACGAGCTTTTCCCTTGCTCAAATTATGAACATAAAGAGAGGTGAATAAAAGAAGTACGTAAGACAACAAAACGTAATTAAACGCCTCAACAAGTTCCTGTTTTATTAGTGCTCGTGAAGATAGAATACTAGAAATATTACACTTTTTATATTTACACTTATATTTTCTTTTCTAAATGTTGCGAAACTTACTTTTCTTTAACAAAGTCTATCCAGTCACACTATTCTAGCAAAAAATATCTTGCGCTGACAAACGATTTATAGCAGCAGGGCAATGCGCAATTTCTCAAAAAATCTACTACCGCTTACTATCCCATATTGTATATGGGGAACGAGCAAATAAAAGCAGATCTGCAAATAAGATTTACATTCTTCACGCCATTCCCTATACAGGGGTAGACAGAAGTCTAGACAATTAAGTCCTTTCGACCCACCTTCTACCGAAGAAATTTTGTGGGACAACGTGACATGTGGTCATCCCGTCGCCGTTTTTATATCCAAGCCAACAATATAATTCCTTCTTAAGATTTTGAAAAAAACCCAATAGTATGAGCCTGCAACCTGAGGAGCGAACTCGATACTCTTGACTCCGAATCCCGACCACCCAGCCACTCGGCTATCGTGTCGTGGCCGTGATCGTCTAGTTGATTAATATTTCACTTCTATCTTTAGGTTTGGTGTTAATTATTTAATTTAATCTAAAAACACTGTACAGGATGACCTCCTAAGAAGCTGATAGCTTAGGATCGCTTGCGTGGAGAATCTTGGAGGAGGCTTATGTTCGGCAGTATACTTCTGATAGGTTTCTGTTAAGGAGAAGAAATCTGCAATAATTCCTGTAGATGGCGCCGATGTCATAAATAGGCAAACATAAAGAAAGATATTTAAAATTTCAACTGATGCATGTAGGACAAAGTCAAAGGTCGCCGTTTCCAATCCCGCCCGTGTCAGTTTGTGTTGTTGAAAAATGAAAATTGTTTGTCTCAATTCTCAAAAAAAGGTTTAAGTAAAAAAAATTGTGTATCTTCTATTACAAGTTCATCGGGCTGTTCTTGCCAATTTGCTCTTTTGCTCCCCTCCTCAAACATAAAGTGTTCTTTTACATTTTTTTTGTTTTATAAAGAATCCTTGCAATAATAACGACATTAGTAGTATGCCTTTTATCGTTTTATTTTAGTAAGTTTAAAAATAAGAGTGTTAAATTTGTTTCTTTGGTTGCCTTTATACTGTTATAACATTTTCAGGCTTCCTATGGAGTATTCAAATGTAAATTAGTTTTCGCTCACCATGCCACACTGGGTTTGAAGACAAAAATAATAACCCGTGACTTCTACGCCTCGGCACCGAATAAATAACACTCGCCGCTTTTTAAATGGCAACCGGACTCGTTGGGACAAGTTTCAACACTGAAGTTACTGAAGTAATTGTTTTATTTTTATTACTGCTATATTTTTTCAACAAGGTGTTTTTTTTCTTTTATATTATGATTTATGTTAACTTTGAATGATTTATTCAATAATGAATTGTTGCACCAAATAAATCAATCAAATAATAAAAAAATGGATGTTATGAGTTTTTAATGAATAATTAAAATGTTAATGAAATTTTTACCGTTTTGTTATTCTATATTTTAAAGCAACCAATATATTTGTAGATATTTTTATATATAAATTAAATAGTAGATTTCTAGTAAAATGCCTATGATTGCATTACGCCATTCCCAATACAGGGGTAGACAGAGGTCGAGTCTAGACAATTATGTCTCTTCGACCCACCTTCCACCGAAGATATTTTCGGGACAACGTGACAGGTGGTGAGCTCGTCGCCGTATTTATGTCCAAGCCAACGATATTCGTACATAAGTTTTTGAAAAACCCATTGGTAGGAGCCTACCAACTGGGGATCGAACTCGGGTCTACTGACTCGAAATTCCGACCACCCAACCACTCGGCTATTGTGAATTAACTAAGTTAATTTCATTAAATAAAAAAATAGCACTTTGTGTGCTGTTTGTAGCACAGTGACTTTTTATATGAAGTTTAAATTAGATGTTTATTTATTTATTTTATAATTCATTCGAACGGATAAGGGTGCTAGTATTAATAAAACAAATATGAGTCACGATAGCTGGTGGTTAGGTGATCCGAATTAAAGTCATGAGATCCAAGTTAGATTCACTGGTGGCAAGCTCGTACCAATGGGCTTCAAAACTTATGTAAAATTTATATCGTTGGTTTGGACGTAAAGACGGCGACGGGGTTTTTTTTATCATTACGATTTCTGGTTAACGTAAAGGATCTGGATTATGTTAATATTTAGTATTTCTGTCTTTTCGTTACTAACCATATTCAGCGAAGACGTGAAGAATTAAAAATTATTCATAAAACAAAGTTAAATAAATTAAATAAATATCTTCACGCCATTCCCAATACAGGGGTAGACAGAGGTCGAGTCTAGACAATTATGTCTCTTCGACCCACCTTTCACCGAAGATATTTTCGGGACAACGTGACAGGTGGTGAGCTCGTCGCCGTATTTATGTCAAGCCAACGATATTCGTACATAAGTTTTTGAAAAACCCATTGGTAGGAGCCTACCAACTGGGGATCGAACTCAGGTCTACTGACTCGAAATTCCGACCACCCAACCACTCGGCTATTGTGAATTAACTAAGTTAATTTCATTAAATAAAAAATAGCACTTTGTGTGCTGTTTGTAGCACACTGACTTTTTATATGAAGTTTAAATTAGATGTTTATTTATTTATTTTATAATTCATTCGAACGGATAAGGGTGCTAGTATTAATAAAACAAATATGAGTCACGATAGCTGGTGGTTAGGTGATCCGAATTAAAGTCATGAGATCCAAGTTAGATTCACTGGTGGCAAGCTCGTACCAATGGGCTTTTTTTTCAAAACTTATGTAAAATTTATATCGTTGGTTTGGACGTTAAGACGGCGACGGGGTTTTTTTTTAGCATTACGATTTCTGGTTAACGTAAAGGATCTGGATTATGTTAATATTTAGTATTTCTGTCTTTTCGTTACTAACCATATTCAGCGAAGACGTGAAGAATTAAAAATTATTCATAAAACAAAGTTAAATAAATTAAATAAATATCTTCATGCAATTCTCATTACAGGGTAGACAGAGGTCGAGTCTAGACAATTATGTCTCTTCGACCCACCTTCCACCGAAGATATTTTCGGGACAACGTGTTACATGGTGAGCTCGACGCCGTCATTTATTATTATTTATTTATTTACACTTCATAAAACATTTGCATGTAGACGGACTTAATGCCTGAGGCATTCTCTGTCAGTGCACCTAAAGTCCAAGCTTACGATATAAATAGTATAAAAGTTTAGAAAAGAAATTGGTACGAACCTTGGGGATCGAACGGGTCTCTTGACTCGAATTCCGATCACCCAACCACTCGGCTATTGTGAATTAACTAAGTTAATTTCATTAAATAAAAAAATAGCATCATATTTGTTCTCATACTTAAGTATATTACTTCAACAAGACGATACAACTCATCAATCACGTAACTTTTTCTCATTCAGTAAGGTTGCCTGATAGAGAATGCCATTGCAGACGTTGTTTTTTTAAATGTACCTGTGCATTTAAAAAACAACGTCTATTGTTGTCCCATAAAAGCTGTTAGTAATAAATTACTATAATAAATAAATAAATAAATATCTTCACGCAATTCTCATTACAGGGGTAGACAGAGGTATAGTCTAGACATTTAAGTCCCTTCGTCCCACCTTCCACCGAAGATATTTTCGGGACAACGTGACAGGTGGTGAGCTCGTCGCCGTATTTATGTCCAAGCCAACGATATTCGTACATAAGTTTTTGAAAAACCCATTGGTAGGAGCCTACCAACTGGGGATCGAACTCAGGTCTACTGACTCGAAATTCCGACCACCCAACCACTCGGCTATTGTGAATTAACTAAGTTAATTTCATTAAATAAAAAATAGCACTTTGTGTGCTGTTTGTAGCACACTGACTTTTTATATGAAGTTTAAATTAGATGTTTATTTATTTATTTTATAATTCATTCGAACGGATAAGGGTGCTAGTATTAATAAAACAAATATGAGTCACGATAGCTGAGTGGTTAGGTGATCCGAATTAAAGTCATGAGATCCAAGATAGATTCACTGGTGGCAAGCTCGTACCAATGGGCTTTTTTTTCAAAACTTATGTAAAATTTATATCGTTGGTTTGGACGTAAAGACGGCGACGGGGTTTTTTTTTAGCATTACGATTTCTGGTTAACGTAAAGGATCTGGATTATGTTAATATTTAGTATTTCTGTCTTTTCGTTACTAACCATATTCAGCGAAGACGTGAAGAATTAAAAATTATTCATAAAACAAAGTTAAATAAATTAAATAAATATCTTCACGCAATTCTCATTACAGGGTAGACAGAGGTATAGTCTAGACATTTAAGTCCCTTCGTCCCACCTTCCACCGAAGATATTTTCGGGACAACGTGACAGGTGGTGAGCTCGTCGCCGTATTTATGTCCAAGCCAACGATATTCGTACATAAGTTTTTGAAAAACCCATTGGTAGGAGCCTACCAACTGGGGATCGAACGGGTCTCTTGACTCGAATTCCGATCACCCAACCACTCGGCTATTGTGAATTAACTAAGTTAATTTCATTAAATAAAAAATAGCATCATATTTGTTCTCATACTTAAGTATATTACTTCAACAAGACGATACAACTCATCAATCACGTAACTTTTTCTCATTCAGTAAGGTTGCCTGATAGAGAATGCCATTGCAGACGTTGTTTTTTTAAATGTACCTGTGCATTTAAAAACAACGTCTATTGTTGTCCCAAAAAGCTGTTAGTAATAAATTACTATAATAAATAAATAAATAAATAAATAAATAAATAAATATCTTCACGCAATTCTCATTACAGGGTAGACAGAGGTATAGTCTAGACATTTAAGTCCCTTCGTCCCACCTTCCACCGAAGATATTTTCGGGACAACGTGACAGGTGGTGAGCTCGTCGCCGTATTTATGTCCAAGCCAACGATATTCGTACATAAGTTTTTGAAAAACCCATTGGTAGGAGCCTACCAACTGGGGATCGAACGGGTCTCTTGACTCGAATTCCGATCACCCAACCACTCGGCTATTGTGAATTAACTAAGTTAATTTCATTAAATAAAAAAATAGCATCATATTTGTTCTCATATTTAAGTATATTACTTCAACAAGACGATACAACTCATCAATCACGTAACTTTTTCTCATTCAGTAAGGTTGCCTGATAGAGAATGCCATTGCAGACGTTGTTTTTTTAAATGTACCTGTGCATTTAAAAAACAACGTCTATTGTTGTCCCAAAAAAGCTGTTAGTAATAAATTACTATAATAAATAAATAAATAAATATCTTCACGCAATTCTCATTACAGGGGTAGACAGAGGTATAGTCTAGACATTTAAGTCCCTTCGTCCCACCTTCCACCGAAGATATTTTCGGGACCACGTGACAGGTAATGAGCCCGTCGGCGTCTTTATGTCCAAGCCAATGATATTCGTACATAAGTTTTTGAAAAAATATTCTAAATGAAATGTGACTCTGAAATTAAAAAGATATTCTGAAACCTTATTAAATAAAGATATTCTTGTGTTGAGGTAAATGTTATTTAAAACAAAATAATTTTTATGAATTCTTATATACATCTTAAAAAACGAAGCTATGTATTAAGTGAAAGTGTACAATTATTGTTTAGTCCTAATTAATTTCAAATTTAAAAGGAAAATTAAAAAAAAATTAAAAGCAATATTTACATAATTTCGTTTTGGAACTTACGACCTGCATTAAAAGTACATATGGTGCAAAGGTTATTAGTATATGTAGTACGTCGCAGGACAAAGGCCTCTTTGCCGCAAGTAGGATTTGTGCTAAACACCACGCAAGGCAAGAGAATCGACAATCGCTGTACCAGACACCTCTATACTGTCTAGGCTTTTCCCTTGGTTCTCCACTTCGTAAGATAACCATGAAAAGTATGGGGATGGTTTTTTTTACGACGATAGCACACGTCGACTATTCTATTAAACTTTTGTATTAAACTTACTTGTGAGACGAGCACTCCCCGTAGATTCAGAACTCCAGGTCAATAGTATCACCGTCAGCTTCAACGAGTAAATTGTGTTACCCAATAATACTTAAACTGCTCACTTAAAGGTTATAATCCTAAATAAATGACAAACTTAATAATTTAACAAGATAGACTTAACTTTTATACATTTAACATTTGTAACATAGACTTAATATCTGAAATAAAAAATTTAAGATAAGGTGTAGTATGGTACCTGGTGTCGCGTGTAGTGCCTGTGTAGAGGTCGTAGAGCATCCAATAAAGTTCTCTTTGGACTAGTTAACATTCGCCATTTTGCTTTGCAAGCAGGATTTAATATGCAGGATATTGTGTATAATTTTGAATTTTCTATAGAAAAGGGAAAAGCCTAGATAGTAAAGAGGTGTCTGGTACAGCACCAGACACCTTTTTAGTGTCTAGGCTTTTCCCTTGGTTCCCCACTTCGTGAGATAACCATGAGAATTATGGGGATGGTTGTTTTTACAACGATAGCACACGTCGACTATTCTATTAAACTTATGTATTAAACTTACTTGTGAGACGAGCACTCCCAGTAGATTCAGTACTCCAGGTCAAGAGTATCACCGTCGGCTTCAACGAGTGAATTGTGTTTCGCAATAATACTTAAACTCCTCACTTAAAGGTTTTGTTAACGCAAATTAGACTGTTTATTCTTTGTCTATATAATCCTAAATAAAAGACAGACTGAATAATTTATTATATGTATTTATAATAAAGACCTAATATAAAAGTCACGATAGCCGAGTGGTTGGGTGGTCGGAATTTCGAGTTAATAGACTCGAGTTCGATCCCCAGATGGCAGGCTCGGACCAACGGGTTTCATCCTTCGGCGGGGCAGAATTCAGTAAAAATTGTTAGGAAATATAATGCAGACTGTAGAAAATGTGATATAAAAAACGAATAATCTTAACTTTTTATAGCGAATTTAAGTATAAAAAAATATATACTAATAAATTGATTATATATATATAATAATTATTACTTATGGAGGAGAGGGCAAAGGATTCGGCTGATGGCAAACCTGTTGTGTTATCCTACCATTTGTCGATTGCCTTACGAAAATACATACACATAATCCAGATACAATAAAATTCACACATTAAGATAGTTTTCGAAGTCTATGTTCTATATTTTAAATAAATTAATATCTTCACGCAATTCCCAATACAGGGGTAAACAGAGGTCTAAACAATTAAGTCCCTTCAACCCACCTTCCACCGAAGATATTTTAGGGACAAAGTGACAGGTGGTGAGCCCGTCGCCGTCTTTATGTCCAAGCCACTGACATAATTCGTACATAAGTTTTTGAAAAAACCATTGGTACGAGCCTGCCTCTTGGGGATCGCACTCGGGTCACTTGACTCGTAATTCCGACCACCCAACCACTTGGCTATCGTGACAACTAGTCGTCGTCGTTATATATTTTCATTTACTTAAACATTCATAAATAGACAAGGACTACATCACTTATACTGCTCTGATCCCAAAGTAAGAAGATTAAGCACTTGTGTTATTGAATCGGAAATAACGAAGGTATTTCGAATACTTAGACCCGAGAAAATGTAGAAAAAGTTTTTTCTATATTGACCCGTCCAGGAAGCGAACTCGGGATCTTAGAGCTAACAACACCATGAAAACCGGTGTGTATACCAATTATCTACGAAGGTCGTCTTATATAATTTAATAATTATTAATATAGAAGGTGTAAAATAAAACAAGCGTTCAATCAACATTACCGCAATGTGCAGTGCACGTAGTTTTTAATTTGACCCTCTACTGAACGCAAAAAAAAAAGAATTTAAACTTCAAAAATTCGTGCAAAATTTTTAGTATAATATCTTCAAACATTATCCTTGATGTTAACCAGAAACGGTAGATGGCCGAGCATGTAAAATATCTGATACATAATTGTTCCGTTTGATTTATGCTCCGAGGTCCCTGTTTCGATTCCCGGTCGGTTCAATGTCGAAAAAAAAAACACTTTGTTTTTTAATTTTCTCGAGTATGAGTGTTTGTGATAACTTCGATATTTCTGATTCCATATCACAAGGGCATAAGATGCTTACTTTACGATCAAAGCAATATTTGTGTCCATATCTTTGTATGTATTTATATGCCGTAGAAACGATCGGTCCGTGGGGTCCTCGTGCGATTCAGTTTCAGAAAAAGAACTTTTATCAGCGACTGGCTGAAGCCACCGGTGACAGGAGGGCTGGTTCTTTAGTCCGTCAAAATTCTTGGTAACATGCTAGGAGTAGGGCTGTACAATTATTATGGTTTTTAGTTAATAAGTATTGTAAATATTAACATAATTTTGTTTCTGTAAAAGTAGTAATTAGTAAGTATTGGAGAAACAAAAATTCTCTTCACTTTACTAAAACTAAAATTGTAAAACTTAATCCTTTGAATCAGCTTATTAGCATTTTGGAGAGAGGAACTTATTAGCGTTTTGAAAAAATATAATTTTTCAAAATTTCGAAAACTTCTTTAAGGAATTTTTAATATTTTTATATAGAATTGTTTACGTTCTAAGTTTATCTGTACTGTAGTGTTTAGATATTAGCTCTGAATTCTACAGCTGTTTAATGATATGGTAAATAGGTTCATCTATTTTTCTACACGAATTTATTTAAAGTTCTGAAGGAAACAGTTAAGAGGATGTATTATATCAAAATCTAAAATAGTCGAACAAAAACATTAGTCTACGCCGAGTTATGCGTTGGAGAGACAAATGAAGTACCCAAAATGCATTAGAAGATTAGAAGATAAAGAAAGCAAGATAGATTAACAAAGGTTTTTAAGAAAATTTTCACCCAATTTATTCTCTTGGGCGTCGTTAAACGAAATAAAATAAAGGAACTGAGATTATGCATTGGTAAAGTGTAAAATTGCAACAGATTGCGTGGATGATAAATAAATAATAAATAAATATCTTCACGCAATTCCCAATACAGGGGTAGACAGAGGTCAAGTCTAGACAATTAAGTCCCTTTGACCCACCTTCCACCGAAGATATTTTCGGGACAGCGTGACAGGTGGTGAGCCCGTCGCCGCCTTTATGTCCAAGCCAACGATGAAATTCGTACATAAGTTTTTGAAAAACTCATTGGTACTGCCACCTGGGGATCGAACTCGGGTCTCTCGACTCGAAATTCCGACCACCTAACAACTCGGCTATCGTGACTAAAGTTATATATAAATGAATGATGAAAGTTATATATAAATGAACATCTTTACACAATTCAATGGTGAATGTATTTGTTGTTTTTTTTTTTCACTCAATAATTAGCTTTCTATCCTCCTAATGATACGTTAATTTCCTGATGCGATTTTACCCCTGAAGAGTATGTTAGAATGCCGCATAGCCCGTAAATTTATTGTAGTTTATATCAAAGAATAAAGAGTTGGAGATAACATCAAATAGTGTAAAAACCACATTAGTACAATAGCTTTTAAGGTAGTAGACCTGCACATTTTACCAATAATATATCTTTGTGAAACAAATCCAAATATTAACAAAAGTTAAACAGATATTATGTACGTGAAACATAACCTAGATGTTTTGAAGAAAACTTGAGAAGATAGGTTATTAACGTTTTGAAACTGTAATATTAAAGTTTGATAATTAGCCCACCATGATTATAGTAAAGTGCGGTCTCTGTTTTCTCTCGAAAGTTAAGGAACACCTTCGTTATATTATGTGTTGTATTATATAATTATGTTAAGATATTATGTTATATTTAATGCCATACACGAATAGTTTTTTATGGTAATATTAGTACGAGTATGCCTGTTACATCGGGCATATGGGTTAGAATAAACTCTCCTAAACTAAATGTCAATAACGTAGTGGTTTAGCGTGCAGACTGGGCAACATGATGTCGCAGGTTTGAGCCAGCTATTCAAACATCGCTATAAACCCTCCAGACAGATGCGTACTCGTAGAAGCTTAGTTTAAGTGGTTAACAGGAATACCAGTAATGTTAGTTCGCATTGCTAATGTTCTTAGTATTTACTAGTGCAGAAATCATCATTTCTATATAATGTTCATTTTGTATTTGATTATTTACTATTTGCGAGTATTAAAGCAAAAAATTATAAATATATAAATTATAACTTACTATAATTACAATCATCGTCATTTTTCATACACTTTACAAAAAAATAATTATATACCAAAACCTTTTTCATAAACCACACCATTCAATAGTGAAAACCGTATAAAAATCCGGTCAATCGTTTTTAAATTTATTGTGTTCAGCGAGACATTCACGGGGGATAAGTTTTCCTTTTATCTTTATTTATTATCTATATTTTGTTTTGTTTTTATCTATGTTTATTTGTGCGTTAATGTAGAATTATGAAACTGTTTTAGTATTTATACTACTGTTAAACCACAAAATATCTTATTTAACTTTACTATGTATTATTGGCCTTTATTATTATAGGACTATATTACTTGATTATTGTATTAGTATACTATGTATTTATATTATTACATACAAAAATATAAAGTCAGGATAGCCGAGGGGTTAGGTGGTCGGAACTTCGAGTCAAGAGACCCGAGTTCGATGACTAGGTGGCAGACATAAATACAGGGAACGGTGTAACAGCCTACAGTATGTGCGTCGGCAATCATGTACCATCCCATATACATACATAGTAATATGTACTAATCAAATGTTTTACATATTCTTTTTTCACATCACACCGACAATAATTAAAAACAAACACATTCAGAATTCAAAAACTAAATGCAAAAAGAAAAAATTAACACTTCGTCTTAAAATTGGTTAAAATATAAATTTACTTAAGATAAGGCACGCATAAACAAAGTTTACGAGCTTTTCCCTTGCTCAAATTATGAACATCAAGACAGGTGAATAAAAGAAGTACGCAGTAAGACAACAAACCTTTATTAAATGCCTCAACAAGTTCCTGTTTTATTAGTGCTCGTGAAGATAGAATACTAGAAATATTACACTTTTTATATTAACACTTATATTTTCTTTTCTAAATGTTGCGGAATTTACTTTACTTTAACAGAGTCTATCCAGTCACACTATTCTAGCAAAAAATATCTTGCGCTGACAAACGATTTATAGCAGCAGGGCAATGCGAAAGTTCTCAAAAAATCTGCTACGGCTTACTATCCCATATTGTATATGGGGAACGAGCAAATAAAAGCAGATCTGAAATAAAATCAAATAAGATTTACATTCTTCACGCCATTCCCTACACAGGGGTAGACAGAAGTCTAGACAATTAAGTCCTCTCGACCCACCTTCTACCAAAGACATTTTGTGGGACAACGTGACAGGTGGTCAACCCGTCGCCGTTTTTATATCCAAGCCAACAATATAATTCCTTCTTAATATTTTGAAAAAAAAAAACCCAATAGTATGAGCCTGCAACCTGTGGATCGAACTCGATACTCTTGACTCCGAATCCCGACCACCCAGCCACTGGGCTATCGTGTCGTGGCCGTGATCGTCTAGTTGATTAATATTTCACTTCTATCTTTAGGTTTGGTGTTAATTATTTAATTTAATCTAAAAACACTGTACAGGATGACCTCCTAAGAAGCTGATAGCTTAGGATCGCATGTGTGGAGAATCTTGGAGGAGGCTTATGTTCGGCAGTATACTTCTGATAGGTTTCTGCTAAGGAGAAGAAATCTGCAATAATTCCTGTAGATAACTTTTACGATACTTTTATGATTCCTCAAACATAAAGTGTTCTTTTACATTTTTTTTGTTTTATAAAGAATCCTTGCAATAATAACGACATTAGTAGTATGCCTTTTATCGTTTTATTTTAGTAAGTTTAAAAATAAGAGTGTTATTTTTGTTTCTTTGGTTGCCTTTATACTGTTACAACATTTTCAGGCTTCCTACGTAGTATTCAAATGTAACTAGCTTTTGCTGACCATGCCACACTGGGTTTGAAGACAAAAATAATAACCCGTGACTTCTACGCCTCGGCACCGAATAAATAACACTCGCCGCTTTTTAAATGACAACCAGACTTGTTGGGACAAGTTTCAACACTGAAGTTACTGAAGTTATTGTTTTACCGTTATTACTGCTCTATTCTTTAAACAAGGTGTTTTTCCTTGCTTGTGATTGCATTATGATTTCTGGTTAACATAATGGATCACGATTATATTAATATTTAGTATTTCTGTCTTTTCTTTACTACACGACGTTAAGCAGGGTAACAACGGGTTTTAACGTTCTGTATGGCAGAGAAGAGAGTTAATAAGGTAAAGATGATAAAACCGAAAAATTAACAGCATAACCATCTTTAAAAGCACATCAGGTGTATATAATATTTATAAATATATAAATAAATATGAATATAAATTTCTTCACGCAGTTCCTTATAATAAGTACCTTTGACCCACCTTCCACTGAAGATATTTTTGGAACAACGTGATAGGTGGTGAGCCGTCTTTATGTCCAAGCCAACGTTATAATTCGTACAAAAAGTTTTTGATAAACCCATTAGTACAAGCCTGCCACCTAGGGATCGCACTCGGGTCTCTTGACTCGAAATTCCGACCACCCAACCACTCGGCTGTCGTGACTCTTATATTATTATAATTTTTATATTTTAGCATTTGATCCAATTATAATTCCAATTTAAAATCTCGAATACGAAGAAAAAATTGCTTTGAATCGTTTGAGTTACAAAGTAAAAAAACTTAGCTCAATGTCATATAAAGACTAATTGTCTTTATTAGTTACAATCACATCTGCATTTAACATTTATATTATTACAGAAATTTAACATATTCAATTTTTAAGTACCTTTAAAAATTTAATATGTTATTACAGTGACAAAGAAAAAACATTACGAAGGCTGTGGTATGTCATATAAATACTAGTTTTTTTTCCAGTTTTTAGTAGGTTAAAATAAATGTCAGGTACATGTGTTCGATGCTTTCACCGGATCTGGTTTTCGTCTACGTACTCGTAATTGTGATATGCTTTGTAAAATCCAAGACAAATATTTCGTTTGAGTAAATTTATTTTAAATATAAATAAAACAGCCTGCTATAGGTGTATACTTACGTATCATACGATTGTAATACAAAATATAACCACTTTGCTTAGGAGCGGTAATGTAAGCAGACCGAAAAGTTGAATCTAAACATACATTTGGTATATGAAACCCAAAAGGCATTATGACATTGTATAAATATGCCTGCATTAACTGCATTAATTATACTACTGGTTTTCATAACATCTGTTTCTAGGATATTGAACTGATATATTCAGCTCAGATGTGAAGAATAAAAAATTATTCAGAAAACTAAGTTAAATAAAATAAATAAATATCTTCACGCCATTCCCAATACAGGGGTAGACAAAGGTCTTAACAATTAAGTCCTTTCCCCTCACCTTCCACCGAAGACATTTTTCGGGACAACGTGTTACTTGGTGAGCCCGTCGCCGTCTGTATTTACTATTTATTTATTTACACTTGATAAACATTTGCATATAGACGGACTTAATGCCTGAGGCATTCTCTGTCAGTGCACCTAAAGTCCAAGCTTACGATATAAATAGTATAAAAGTTTAGGAAAGAAATTGGTACGAACCTTTGGGATCGAACGGGTGTCTTGACTCGAATTCCGATCACCCAACCACTCGGCTATTGTGAATTAACTAAGTTATTCTCATTAAATAAAAAATATGCATCATAATTCTTTACACAATTAATATTTTAATTTAAAAAAAAAGTATATTTTTTTCTTCAAGACGATACAACTCATCACTCACACGATTAAACCACAGCCACCTATTTTTTTATTTATTTATGCTTTATTGAAATCACGTTATTAATAAAAAAATAATAGGCGGACGTTTAATGGCATTCTCTATCAGTGAACCTTACTGGATGAGAAAAAGTTATGTGGCAGGTGCATTTAAAAAACAACGTCTATTGTTGTCCCAAAAAAGCTATTAATAAATAAATTAATTCTGATAAAAGCCATAATTAATCTATATTAAATCACTTAAAAATAGTCTACTTTCAAATAATAAACGTGATCGAAATACATCGTCATTGATTTGAACTCTGCTTTTAAAAGCAAACATACGTGGCTTGCGTTCATAAAGATTGTTATTAAGTTTGTGTATCGAAAAAATATTCTAAATGAAATGTGACTCTGAAATTAAAAACATATTCTAAAACCTTATTAAATCAAGATATTCTTTTGTTGAGGTGAATGTTATTTAAAACAAAATAATTTTTAAGAATTCTACTATACTTGTTAAAAAACGATAGCTATGTATTAAGTAAAAGTGTATAATTATTGTTTAGTCCTAATTAAATTCAAATTTAAAAGGAAAATTTGAATACAAAATAAAAGCAATATTTCAAATAATTTCGTTATGGAAATTACTTACGACCTGCATTAAAAGTACATATGGTGCAAAGGTAATTAGTATATGTAGTACGTCGCAGGACAAAGGCCTCTTTGCGGCAAGTAGGATTTGCGCTAAACACCACGCAAGGCAAGACAATCGACAATCGCTGTACCAGACACCTCTTTCCTGTCTAGGCTTTTCCCTTGGTTCACCACTTCGTAAGATAACCATGAAAATTATGAGAATGGTTATTTTTACGACGATAGCACACGTCGACTATTCTTTTAAACTTTTGTATTAAACTTTCTTGTGAGACGTGCACTCCCAATAGATTCAGTAATCCTGGTCAATAGTATCAGCGTCGACTTCAACGAGTGAATTGTATTACCCAATAATACTTAAACTGCTCACTTAAAGGTTTTGTTCACGCAATTTAGACTGTTTATTCTTTATCTATATAATCCTAAATAAAAGAAAAACTTAGTAATTTAACAAGATAGACTTAACTTTTATACATTTAAATTTAAGATAAGGTGTAGTATATTAGCTGGTGTCACGTGTAATGCCTGTGTAGAAGGTCGTAGAGCATCCAATAAAGTTCTCTTTGGACTAGTTAATATACGTCATTTTGCTTTGCAAGCAGGATTTAATATGCAGGATATTGTGTATAATTTTTAATTTTCTATAGAAAGCAAGTGCTAAAATTATAATCCTCTTCGCTCAAGCAATTTTGAAAAAACTTGTAAATACGTGTGATTAAAATGATTTTTCCAATTAAGGAACGCCAGATATAGGATAATTTATCACTGTGCCAGAGTTTCGACTACGAAGTATAAATCAAACAAATTGTTTCACTTGCTCATGAAATATTATAAACGTGACTGAAAATTCCATTAGTTGCAGAAAATGCATTCAGTATGAAAATTTAATTACGCTTGACGATGTGAACAGAATAAATTTATTTGCTAAGCTAGCGATATTCACTGTTTTTTTAGTTTTCATTTAAATTTACAGATAAATGTAAATTCTTTGTCGTTAATTAATTTCCTTTGTCTTACATGCTTGAAAAACTTCAACTTCTTCACCATATCACTATTTAATACGCAGATATTGTATAAAGACATTGTATTTATTTTGGAGACATTTAAAATAGCGTTAATAAACTTAAGGTAAGAGTGAAACTCGCTCTAATAACTAGCATGCAGGAGTCAGTAAAAGTAGTTTGGAAATATAATGCAAACTATAGAAAATGTGATGTAAAAAATGGCGTGTATACCAATCAACCACGGAGGACGTCTTAAAAAAAAATAAAATAATATATTGTTTAATATTTATTGAAATAGACGGTTTAAAGTAAAACAAGCGCTCAATCAACATTACCGCCATGTGCAGCGCAATCAGTTCTTAATTTTCTATGCTGAACAGAAAAAAAGAGTTAAAACTTCAAAAATTCTTGCAAAAATTTTTAGTTCATATCTTCAAAAATTATCCTTGATGTTAACCAGAAAGGGTAGATGGCCGAGCATATAACAACAACAACATCTTCACCAATTACCAACAGGGGTATGAGGTCTAGTTCAGGACAATGAAGTCCCTTCGAACCACCTTCAACCGAAGATATTTTCGGGACAACGTGACAGGTGGTGAGCCTGTCGCCGCCAAGCCAATGATGTAATTCGTACATAAGTTTTTGAAAAACTCATTGGTCTGAGCCTGCCACCTGGGGATCGAACCCAATTCTGACCACCCAACCACTCGGCTATCGTGACTTATTCGAAATAGGCCGAAAAACTCGAAAAATAGTAAATTGACAAGTCATTACATTTTAACCCCAAAGTGTTGTACTTTATATCCCGAAGTTTCTATAGGAACGGGAAATATATTTTAAAAGTACAACATGTTATTCAAATTATCATAGTCACCGTTAATATTATAGTACATATATGTGTAGTTAAGCTGCAACGGTGACATACAACCCGCTTGCCAAACTTGTTTATTGTAACTAATCTTTTTTCCTTCGGTGGTCTTTTATAAGTAATTAATTTAAGAAATAACGTAATTACTCGTAAGAGAAAACTATAGATATATAAAAGCCATCTTTTTAACTTTTTCGAAAATGTCCGCTAGTAACTTATTTGTATTACAAAAAAATATATTAAATATCTTCACGCAATTCACAATACAGGGGTAGACATAGGTCTAGTCTAGACAATTAAGTCCCTTCGACCCACCTTCCACCGAAGATATTTTCGGGACAACGTGACAGGTGGTGAGCCCATCGCCATGTTTATATCAAGCCAACGATGTAATTCGTACATAAGTTTTTGAAAAACTCATTGGTCTGAGCCTGCCACCTGGGGATCGAACCCGGGTCTCTCGACTCGAAATTCTGACCACGCAACCACTCGGCTATCGTGACTTATTCGAAATAGGCCGAAAAACTCGAAAAATAGTAAATTGACAAGTCATTACATTTTAACCCCAAAGTGTTGTACTTTATATCCCGAAGTTTCTATAGGAACGGGAAATATATTTTAAAAGTACAACATGTTATTCAAATTATCATAGTCACCGTTAATATTATAGTACATATATGTGTAGTTAAGCTGCAACGGTGACATACAACCCGCTTGCCAAACTTGTTTATTGTAACTAATCTTTTTTCCTTCGGTGGTCTTTTATAAGTAATTAATTTAAGAAATAACGTAATTACTCGTAAGAGAAAAGTATAGATATATAAAAGCCATCTTTTTAACTTTTTCGAAAATGTCCGCTAGTAACTTATTTGTATTACAAAAAAATATATTAAATATCTTCACGCAATTCACAATACAGGGGTAGACATAGGTCTAGTCTAGACAATTAAGTCCCTTCGACCCACCTTCCACCGAAGATATTTTTGGGACAACGTGATAGGTGGTGAGCCCGTCGCCGCGTTTATATCAAGCCAACGATGTAATTCGTACATAAGTTTTTGAAAAACTCATTGGTATGAGCCTGCCACCTGGGGATCGAACACGGGTCTCTCGACTCGAAATTCCGACCACCCAACCACTCGGCTATCGTGACTTATTCGAAATAGGCCGAAAAACTCGAAAAATAGTAAATTGACAAGTCATTACATTTTAACCCCAAAGTGTTGTACTTTATATCCCGAAGTTTCTATAGGAACAGGAAATATATTTTAAAAGTACAACATGTTATTCAAGTATCATAGTCACCGTTAATATTATAGTACATATATGTGTAGTTAAGCTGCAACGGTGACATACAACCCGCTTGCCAAACTTGTTTATTGTAACTAATCTTTTTTCCTTCGGTGGTCTTTTATAAGTAATTAATTTAAGAAATAACGTAATTACTCGTAAGAGAAAAGTATAGATATATAAAAGCCATCTTTTTAACTTTTTCGAAAATGTCCGCTAGTAACTTATTTGTATTACAAAAAAATATATTAAATATCTTCACGCAATTCCCAATACAGGGGTAGACATAGGTCTAGTCTAGACAATTAAGTCCCTTCGACCCACCTTCCACCGAAGATATTTTTGGGACAACGTGATAGGTGGTGAGCCCGTCGCCGCCTTTATGTCCAAGCCAACGATGTAATTCGTACATAAGTTTTTGAAAAACTCATTGGTTCGAGCCTGCCACCTGGGGATCGAACTCGGGTCTCTCGACTCGAAATTCTGACCACCCAACCACTCGGCTATCGTGACTTATTCGAAATAATTTAAATCATAATTTGTATTATGATTTAAATTATTTCGAACGATAAAATCAAAGCTCCTTGAAAATTTTAATATCAGTCAATCAACGTTTCTACTCGTACAAGAGACTGGCACTGCTACAAAAATCTTGAATTTAGATTTTTTAAAAAGCATTTGTGTACAAATCCTACAACATCATTACCGAGTCTCTTTAAGCGTAAAATAAAGTAATAACAAGATGATGGAAGTAATTTCGAGATCTTGAAATTTATGTGTGTAGCTTTGCGTGCCAGCCGCAACAGATTACGTTATCATTATTTTAATAATGGATTATTTGTGCTTTATGATTTACGAAATTACGAAAAAAGGTAAGTATTTTTTTATTCGCTTTTTACACTTTGATTAATATATATTTTTTTTTCAACTTACAAAGTTATAATTTAACAATGATATTTGTTAAAAAAAAAGTGGCAAACGAGCCATTGGCTGACCTGACCCCGCGGTAAATGGCTACTGACGTGGTATATTTGCGAAATCAAGAGCTATAGATAGAGATATAGATAGCAAAAAAAAACAACCTTATTAATACCGAAGTTTATTTGGCACAACTTGATAGGAGAGCCTATCACCATTGATAATTTTGTTTAGTTAATTTTTGAAACAAATATCATAATCTTCCATATTTTATTACGAGAAGTGTACATAAAATTTATGGCTCAAGTTTTATCGTGACTACGATGCAATTCAGTGCAATCAAGTATTCGTGACCTCAGATATTTATGGCGTAAGCGTAACTTAATAGAAGAATAAAAATGATTTGCCTCCAAAAGTTGAGTACTTTAAGAAATCAGAAATAACAGTTATACAGGAAGGACATGATTTTGCTCTTTAGTGCTTATCGAAAGTAAACAATCCAGAA
>JAGSMR010000014.1:1675000-1695000 GCA_029286605.1 Sericinus montela
TCTTAAGTAAATTTATATTTTAACCAATTTTAAGACGAAGTGTTAATTTTTTCTTTTTGCATTTAGTTTTTGAATTCTGAATGTGTTTGTTTTTAATTATTGTCGGTGTGATGTAAAAAAAAAGAAAATGTGAACATTTGATTAGTACTTATTACAATGTATGTATTTGGGATAGTATATGATTGCAGACGAACATACTATAAACTGTTACACTGTTCCCTGTATTTAAGACAGGAAATGTGATAGCTGACTGTAAGAGAGAGCCTCCGGTAGTCTCACTCGCTGGATGTAACATAAAAGCTCAAGCCACTACTTTAGGCCAGTATTCTGCGAATTCGCGGTCCTGCTCCGATCGAGCCGGTCCCTTCATGCTTCAATAGAAGTTGTCCCATGACTACGCCAAATAGAGATATGTATGATACCACTATGTATCTCTTAACTTACACCAGTCTATTACTAAGTAAAATAATAATTATCTTCACACCATTCCCGATACTGGGGTAGACAGAGGTTCTAAACATCTAGAGACAGAAGATAAACAATGTGGGAAACGTGAGCTAACTAATATTATTTATCAGAAGAAAGATATTTTATTAAAGGCCTTCCACATGCAGTGGGCTGCTACATTTTTAAAAATTCAATTGAATAAGTCTGTACTGTATTTGATTGAAAAAAAAAATATTCACTTTTTGACAGTTTAAACAATTAAGCCCATTTGACCCTCCTCGACCGCAGACATTTTTTATGACAGCGTGATAGTTGGTAAGCCTGTCGCCGCATTTTATGTTCAAGCCAACGAATAAATCGTACATATCTTTTGAAATATTCTATTGGTACGAATATGCCACCTGAGAACCGAACTCGGTTCTCGTAACTCGAATTCCCATCACCCAAACACTCGGTTATCGTGACTTATGTGTTCACTATTTTATATATTAGCAAATAGCTAAAGCTTTATTTCTATAATATCACCGAAATTACCTAAATACCTAAATTACCTAAACAACTTTGTTGGCAACCAGCCGAACTACCGTCTCAATGTGTTAGCAAATTTTAAACTTTGATCGAAAGTTGCCAGAAAATGTTATGACTTTAAAGATCACGTTTCATATTTCTGATTAATTGAGTATACCTTTATCAAACTTCACATGAAGAACACCTTTCAAGTACTTAATTTAAATTAATTGTGGATAATTATATAAAAACTAATAAATAAATAAATGTGGATAACATTCCATACATTATAGACTTCAAGAAAAGAGCCTTTACCTTTCTCAAAGGCCGGTAACGCATCTGATATTAAGTAACACGCTGATGTGGCAATGGGCAGCCACGTAGCTCGTAGAACGGACATCCGTTGGGGAAGAAAAGTTCTCGAGTGGCAGCCTCGTTCTGGCAAGCGCAGTGTTGGACGTCCCTCCACAAGATGGAGTTACGACCTGCACAACATTGCGGGAAGTCGATGGATGCAGGTGGCTCGTGATCGTTCTCTATGGAAATCTTTGGAGGAGGCCTATGTGAACTCATTCTACCCTGTCAGGTGAAAAAAACATGATAATAATTTTAGTCAAATATTTAAAACGGCTAAACGTTGTAATAATCGGTGTAGGTATCGACTAGTTTCGGCCCTATCAAAAGTTACATCGGAGAAACAGGACACAACATTAAGACTAGGCTCACTGAGCACATTCGGGCCTTGCGCAAAACAGATAGCGACACCTCAGCGATTGCAGAGCATGCCCTCAATTCCGACGACTCACATTATATTAGGTTAGACAAGGTGAAAGTGTTGGCCCGCGAAAAAAACTTTGTGGCACGAAAGCTCTTGGAAGCTATCGAAATCGAGCGTCGTCCTAATTTTAATAGACTAAAGGAATGGGCCCTGCCACCTACTTGGAAACCCGTGTTGCTAAACGCGACGCGTAATAAGAACAATAGTGCTGTCGATAACGTAGTGCACATTGTGAGTACATTTTGTGCGCTCCAAAACTCATGCAATAACATAAACGCATCGCCTTCGCCATGTTCTCGTCATCGCCGGCACAGCAGGCGCCCCCTACTCTGTCGAGCCGTGCGTTGCGCGCTTAGGCGCACATAGTGAGGCGGGACGCGTGCGCAAACTCATTCCACTCACCCTGATGAAGGACCTCCGATAAGTCCAAAACTAGTTGGTAAGAGCACTGATTATTATTATAACGTGAGTTTAGCCGTTTTTAATTATTTGATTAATAATGTCTCACAAAAGTTTTCATAATTTGATAATTCGAATCTTCTTTTTGGTACCATATGTTGACCATATTTGAGGTGCAGAGGTCAGGAAAAACAGAGTAGGAGGATGTATCGTATCAATACTCCTCTTTTTTGTGACCATATATGCACCGTATTAGTATTTCGCATCTATTATAGGCATAGCGGATAGGAAAATCGCGAAACGAAAGTCATCTCTACATAGGATGCAACTCAACTATGAAGCGAAAGGAGAGAATTAGTACGAATACTGAACTGTGCGAATACTGAATCAAGCACATTTTTCAAAGTCTACCACTTTGGCCGTACAAGGAGAATCCACTCAGAGTTTTCCGTAACGTGTTTGGTATATGTAGCATCGATAGCAAGTTACATAGCTTTCTTGCAATTTTTTTTTAAATTCAAAAAAAAAATGACAAATAATTTTCAAAAAACATTCTTTGTACAACTATCTAAAAAAACATTAATCTCGTAACTTACACCAGTCTATTACTAAGTAAAACAATAACTATCTTCACGCCATTCCCAATACTGGGGTAGACAGAGGTTCTAAACATCTAGAGTGAGAAGATAAACAAGAGTAGTAAACGTGAGTAGCTGAGTAATATTATTTATCAGAAGAAAGATATTTTATTAAAGGCCTTCCACATGCAGTGGCTGCTACATTTTAAAAATTCAATTGAATAAGTCTGTACTGTATTTGATTGAAAAAAAATATTCACTTTTTGACAGTTTAAACAAT
This sequence comes from Sericinus montela, assembly GCA_029286605.1. Classification (NCBI taxonomy): domain Eukaryota; kingdom Metazoa; phylum Arthropoda; class Insecta; order Lepidoptera; family Papilionidae; genus Sericinus; species Sericinus montela. Next base: position 1,677,990 of record JAGSMR010000014.1, read on the forward strand.
TAAGCCCATTTGACCTCCTCGACCGCAGACATTTTTATGACAGCGTGATAGTTGGTAAGCCTGTCGCCGCATTTTATGTTCAAGCCAACGAATAAATCGTACATATCTTTTGAAATATTCTATTGGTACGAATATGCCACCTGAGAACCGAACTCGGTTCTCGTAACTCAATTCCATCACCCAAACACTGGTTATCGTGACTTATGTGTTCACTATTTTATATATTAGCAAATAGCTAAAGCTTTATTTCTATAATATCACCGAAATTACCTAAATACCTAAATTACCTAAACAACTTTGTTGGAAACCAGCCTAACTACCGTCTCAATGTGTTAGCAAATTTTAAACTTTGATCGAAAGTTGCCAGAAAATGTTATGACTTTAAAGATCACGTTTCATATTTCCGATTAATTGAGTATAACTTTGTCAAACTTCACATGAAGAACACCTTTCAAGTACTTAATTTAAATTAATTGTGGATAATTATATAAAAACTAATAAATAAATAAATTTGGATAACATTCCATACATTATAGACTTCAAGAAAAGAGCCTTTACCTTTCTCAAAGGCCGGTAACGCATCTGATATTAAGTAACACGCTGATGTGGCAATGGGCGGCCACGTAGCTCGTAGAACGGACATCCGTTGGGGAAGAAAAGTTCTCGAGTGGCAGCCTCGTTCTGGCAAGCGCAGTGTTGGACGTCCCTCCACAAGATGGAGTGACGACCTGCACAACATTGCGGGAAGTCGATGGATGCAGGTGGCTCGTGATCGTTCTCTATGGAAATCTTTGGAGGAGGCCTATGTGAACTCATTCTACCCTGTCAGGTGAAAAAAACATGATAATAATTTTAGTCAAATATTTAAAACGGCTAAACGTTGTAATAATCGGTGTAGGTATCGACTAGTTTCGGCCCTATCAAAAGTTACATCGGAGAAACAGGACACAACATTAAGACTAGGCTCACTGAGCACATTCGGGCCTTGCGCAAAACAGATAGCGACACCTCAGCGATTGCAGAGCATGCCCTCAATTCCGACGACTCACATTATATTAGGTTAGACAAAGTGAAAGTGTTGGCCCGCGAAAAGAACTTTGTGGCACGAAAGCTCTTGGAAGCTATCGAAATCTGTTCGAAATTTTGAAAACCTGATCCGGTGAAAGCACCAAACACATGTACCTGACATTTATTTAGACAAGGACGCCTTTGTCCTACGACGTACTACATGTACTAATTACCTTGGCACCATATGTACTTTTAACGCTGGTGGTAAGTAAGTTCCAAAACTAAATTATTTGAAATATTGCTTTTATTTGTTATTCAAATTTTCCTTTTAAATTTGAATTTATTTAGGACTAAACAATAATTATACACTTTAACTTAAAACACAGATATAGTTTTTTAACATGTATATAAGAATTGATAAAAATTATTTTGTTTTAAATAACATTCACTTCAACAAAAGAATATCTTGATTTAATAAGGTTACAATTTTTTCACTTATTACATTTGAGTCACGATAGCCGAGTTGTTGGGTGGTCGGAATTTCGAGTCGAGAAACCCGAGTTCGATCCCCAGGTGGCAGTACCAATGAGTTTTTCAAAAACTTACGTACGAATTTCATCGTTGGCTTGGACATAAAAGGCGGCGACGGGCTCACCACCTGTCACGTTGTCCCGAAAATACCTTCGGTGGAAGGTGGGTCAAAGGGACTTAATTGTCTAGACTTGACCTCTGTCTACCTCTGTATTGGGAATTGCGTGAAGATATTTTTTTTTTTTTTTTTTTACAATAGCCGAGTGATTGGGTGGTCGGAATTTCGAGTCAAGAGACCTGAGTTCGATCCTCAAGTGGCCGTACCAATGGGTTTTTCTATAACTTACGTACGAATTATATCGTTGGCTTGGACATAAAGACGGCGACGGGCTCAACACCTGTCTCGTTGTCCCGAAAATATCTTCGGTGGAAGGTGGGTCGAAGGGACTTAAATGTCTAGACTAGACCTCTGTCTACCCCTGTATTGGGATTTGCGTGAAGATATTTATTTATTTATTAATTATGGTAATTTATTACTAACAGCTTTTTTGGGACAACAATTGACGTTTTTTTTTAAATGAACCTGCCACATAACTTTTTCTCATCCAGTAAGGTTGACTGATAGAGAATGTCAATAAACATTAAATCCGAATATTATTTTTTTTTAATAATGTGATTACAATAAAGCATAAATAAATAAAATAAATAGGTGGCGGTGGTTTAATTGTGTGAGTGATGAGTTGTATCGTCTTGTTGAAGTAATATACTTAATTATGAGAAGAAATATAATGCATATTTTTTATTTCATGAAATTAACTTCACAATAGCCGAGTGGTTGTGTGATCGGAATTCGAGTCAAGAGACCCGTTCAATCCCCAAGGTTCGTACCAATTTCTTTTCTAAACTTTTATACTATTTATATCGTAAGCTTGGAATTTAGGTGCACTGACAGAGAGTGCCTCAGGAATTAAGTCCGTCTATATGCAAATGTTTATGAAGTGTAAATAAATAAATAATAAAAAAAGACGGCGACGGGCTCACCATGTAACACGTTGTCCCAAAAAATATCTTCGGTGGAAGGTGACTAATATGGACTTAATTGTCAAGACCTTTGTCTAGCCTTGTGTTGGGAATGGCGTGAAGATATTTATTTATTTTATTTAACTTTGTTTCATGAATAATTTTTAATTCTTCACATCTGCGCTGAATATATCGGTGCGATATCATACAGTGTATATAAAGCCGAGTAGTTGGGTGGTCGAAATTTCGAGTCAAGAGACACGAGTTCGATCCCCAGGTGGAAAGCTCGTACCAATGGGTTTTTCAAAAACTTATGTATGAATTATATCGTTGGCATGGACATAAAGACAGCGACGGGCTCACCACCTTTCACGTTGTCCCGAAAATATCTTCGGTGGAAGGTGAGTCGAAAGGATTTAACTGTCTAGACTAGACCTCTGTCTACCCTGTATTGGGAATTGCGTGAAGATATTTATTTATTTTTTTATTTTAATATCATAGAAGCAGATGTTATGAAAGATGATAGTATAATTAATGCAGTTAATGCAGACATATTTATACAATGTCATAATACCTTTTGAGTTTCATATACCAAATGTATGTTTAGACGCAACTTTTCGATGTGCTTACATTGCCTCTCCTAAGCAAAGTGGTTATATTTTATATTACAATCGTATGATACGTAGGTATACACCTATAGCAGACAGTTTTTATTACATTTACTTATATTTAAAATAAATCTACTCAAACGAAATATTTTGTCTGTGATTTTACGAGTACAAAGCATATCACAATTACGAGTATGTACACGAAAACCTGATCCGGGAAAGCACAAAACACATGTACCTGACATTTATTTAAACCTACTAAAAACTGAAAAAAAGCTAGTCTTAATATGACATACCTTTTATTTTTTAGAAAAAAAAAAGTTAATTTGCCTTCGAACAAATTATTATTTTTTTCTTTGTAACTGTAATTTTAACATATTAAATTTTTAAAGGTACTTAAAAATTGGATATGTTAAATTTATGTTATAATATAAATGTTAAATACAGATGTGATTGTAAGTAATAAGGACAACTAGTCTTTATATCACATATGCCTTTGAGCTAATTTGTTTTTTTTTTTTACTTTGTAACTTGTACTAGTTAAACGATTCAAAGAAATTTTTTCTACGTTTAAGGGACTTTAAATTGGAATTATAATTGGATCAAATGCTAAAATATAAAAAATTATAATAATATAACAGTCACGACAGCCGAGTGGTTGGGTGGTCGGAATTTCGAGTCCAGAGACCCAAGTGCGATCCCCTGGTGGCAGGTTTTACTAATGGGTTTTTCAAAAACTTTTTGTACCAATTATATCGTTGGTTGGAAATAAAGACGGCTCACCTGTTTAAAGCTCGAAGGCAAATTAACTTTTTTTTTCTTAAAAATAAAAGGTATGTCATATTAAGACTAGCTTTTCTTTTCAGTTTTTAATAGGTTTAAAGAAATGTCAGGTACATGTGTTTTAGTGCTGTCACCGGATCAGGTTTTCAATATATATATATTTATATATATATATATATATATATATATATATATATATATATATATATATATATATATATATATATATATATATATATATATATATATATATATATATATATATATATATATATATATATATATATATATATATATATATATATATATATATATATATATATATATATATATATATATATATATATATATATATATATATATATATATATATATATATATATATATATATATATATATATATATATATATATATATATATATATATATATATATATATATATATATATATATATATATATATATATATATATATATATATATATATATATATATATATATATATATATATATATATATATATATATATATATATATATATATATATATATATATATATATATATATATATATATATATATATATATATATATATATATATATATATATATATATATATATATATATATATATATATATATATATATATATATATATATATATATATATATATATATATATATATATATATATATATATATATATATATATATATATATATATATATATATATATATATATATATATATATATATATATATATATATATATATATATATATATATATATATATATATATATATATATATATATATATATATATATATATATATATATATATATATATATATATATATATATATATATATATATATATATATATATATATATATATATATATATATATATATATATATATATATATATATATATATATATATATATATATATATATATATATATATATATATATATATATATATATATATATATATATATATATATATATATATATATATATATATATATATATATATATATATATATATATATATATATATATATATATATATATATATATATATATATATATATATATATATATATATATATATATATATATATATATATATATATATATATATATATATATATATATATATATATATATATATATATATATATATATATATATATATATATATATATATATATATATATATATATATATATATATATATATATATATATATATATATATATATATATATATATATATATATATATATATATATATATATATATATATATATATATATATATATATATATATATATATATATATATATATATATATATATATATATATATATATATATATATATATATATATATATATATATATATATATATATATATATATATATATATATATATATATATATATATATATATATATATATATATATATATATATATATATATATATATATATATATATATATATATATATATATATATATATATATATATATATATATATATATATATATATATATATATATATATATATATATATATATATATATATATATATATATATATATATATATATATATATATATATATATATATATATATATATATATATATATATATATATATATATATATATATATATATATATATATATATATATATATATATATATATATATATATATATATATATATATATATATATATATATATATATATATATATATATATATATATATATATATATATATATATATATATATATATATATATATATATATATATATATATATATATATATATATATATATATATATATATATATATATATATATATATATATATATATATATATATATATATATATATATATATATATATATATATATATATATATATATATATATATATATATATATATATATATATATATATATATATATATATATATATATATATATATATATATATATATATATATATATATATATATATATATATATATATATATATATATATATATATATATATATATATATATATATATATATATATATATATATATATATATATATATATATATATATATATATATATATATATATATATATATATATATATATATATATATATATATATATATATATATATATATATATATATATATATATATATATATATATATATATATATATATATATATATCTTCACGCAATTCCCAATACAGGGTAGACAGAGGTCTAGTCTAGACAATTAAGTCCCTTTGACCCACCTTCCACCGAAGATATTTTCGGGACAACGTGACAGGTGGTGAGCCCGTCGCCGTCTTTATGTCCAAGCCAACGATGAAATTCGTACGTAAGTTTTGAAAACTCATTGGTACTGCCACCTGGGGATCGAACTCAGGTCTCTTGACTCGAAATTCCGACCACCCAACCACTCGGCTATTGTAAAAAAAAAAAAAAAAAAAAAAAAAAAAAAAAAAAAAAAAAAAAAAAAAAAAAAAAAAAAAAAAAAAAAAAAAAAAAAAAAAAAAAAAATATCTTCACGCAATTCCCAATACAGAGGTAGACAGTGGTCTAGTCTAGACAATTAAGTCCCTTTGACCCACCTTCCACCGAAGATATTTTCGGGACAACGTGACAGGTGGTGAGCCCGTCGCCGTCTTTTTTATTATTTATTTATTTACACTTCATAAACATTTGCATATAGATGGACTTAATTCTGAGGCATTCTCTGTCAGTGCACCTAAATTCCAAGCTTACGATATAAATAGTATAAAAGTTTAGAAAAGAAATTGGTACGAACCTTGGGGATTGAACGGGTCTCTTGACTCGAAATTCCGACCACCCAACCACTCGGCTATTGTGAAGTTAATTTCATGAAATAAAAATATGCATTATATTTCTTCTCAGAATTAAGTATATTACTTCAACAAGACGATACAACTCATCACTTACACAATTAAACCACCGCCACCTATTTATTTATTTATTTATTTATTTATTTATTTATTTACACTTCATAAACATTTGCATATAGACATTGTATCTACTTTGGAGATATTTAAAATAGGGGTAATAAACTTAGGATAAGGATGAAACCCGCTCTAACGACTAGCATGCATAATTCAGTAAAAATTGTTAGAAAATATAATGCAAACTATAAAAAATGTGATAAAAAAAACGAAAAGTCTTAACTTTTTATAGCGCATTTAAGTATAAATAAATATATAGTAATAAATTAATTATATATGTAATAATTATTACTCATTGGAGGAGAGGTAACAGGACTCGGCTGATGGCAATCCTGTTGTGTTATCCCGCCATCTGTCGATTGCCTTACGAAAATACAAACACAAAATACAGATACAAAAAATTCACACACTAAGATAATTTTGTTTCTGTAAAAGTAGTAATTAGTAAGTATTGGAGAAAAACAATATCCTCTTGACTTTACTAAAACTAAAATTTTTAAATCTTAATCCTTTGAATCAGCTTTTAGCATTTTGGAGAGAGGAGCTTATTAGCATTTTGAAAAAATATAATTTTTCAAAATCTCGACAACTTCTTTAGGGAAGGGATAATATTAGGTTCTAAGTTTATCTGTATAGGTATTAGCTCTGAATTCTACAGCTATTTAATAAAAAATATCTTCACGCAATTCCCAATACAGGGTAGACAGAGGTCTAGTCTAGACAATTAAGTCCCTTTGACCCACCTTCCACCGAAGATATTTTCGGGACAACGTGACAGGTGGTGAGCCCGTCGCCGTCTTTATGTCCAAGCCAACGATGAAATTCGTACGTAAGTTTTGAAAACTCATTGGTACTGCCACCTGGGGATCGAACTCAGGTCTCTTGACTCGAAATTCCGACCACCCAACCACTCGGCTATTGTAAAAAAAAAAAAAAAAAAAAAAAAAAAAAAAAAAAAAAAAAACGAAAAGTCTTAACTTTTTATAGCGCATTTAAGTATAAATAAATATATAGTAATAAATTAATTATATATGTAATAATTATTACTCATTGGAGGAGAGGTAACAGGACTCGGCTGATGGCAATCCTGTTGTGTTATCCCGCCATCTGTCGATTGCCTTACGAAAATACAAACACAAAATACAGATACAAAAAATTCACACACTAAGATAATTTTGGAAGTATATGTTCTATATTTTCATTTACTTAAACATACATAATTAGACAAGGACAACATCACTTACACTGCTCTGATCCCGAAGTAAGAAGATTAAGCACTTGAATCGGAAATAACGAAGGTATTTCAAATACCTAGACCCGAGAAAATGTAGAAAAAGTGTTTTCTATATTGACCCGTCCAGGAAGCGAACCCGGGACCTTAGAGCTGACGACACCATGAAAACCGGTGTGTATACCAATCATCCACGGAGGTCGTCTTAAAAAAATTAAAGTAAAGTAAAACAAGCGGTCAATCAATATTACCTCAATGTGCAGCGCACGCAGTTCTTGATTTGATGTTCCATTTGATCTATGCTCCGAGGTCCCTGGTTCGATTCCTGATCGGTTTAATGACTTTTTCTACATTTTCTTGTGTGTGAGTGCTTGTGGTATCTTCGATATTTCTGATTCCATATCACAAGTGCTTAAGCTGCTTACTTTAGGATTAAAGCAATGTATATGATGTCCCTATCTTTTTATGTATTTATATGCCGTAAAAACAATCGGTCCGTGGGGTCCTCGTGCGATTCAGTTTCAGAAGAAGAAATTTTATCAGCCACTCGCCGTAGCCACCGGTGACAAGAGGGGTTCTTTAGTCCGTCAATGGTTAAGGATAGCAATTTAACGTGGAAATGTAACCAACATTCTTGGTAACATGCTACTAGGAGTAGAGCTGTACTATTATTATAGTTTTTATATAATAAGTATTGTAAATATTAAGATAATTTTGGAAGTATATGTTCTATATTTTCATTTACTTAAACATACATAATTAGACAAGGACAACATCACTTACACTGCTCTGATCCCGAAGTAAGAAGATTAAGCACTTGAATCGGAAATAACGAAGGTATTTCAAATACCTAGACCGAGAAAATGTAGAAAAGTGTTTTCTATATTGACCCGTCAGGAAGCGAACCCGGGACCTTAGAGCTGACGACACCATGAAAACCGGTGTGTATACCAATCATCCACGGAGGTCGTCTTAAAAATTAAAGTAAAGTAAAACAAGCGGTCAATCAATATTACCTCAATGTGCAGCGCACGCAGTTCTTGATTTGATGTTCCATTTGATCTATGCTCCGAGGTTCGATTCTGATCGGTTTAATGTCTTTTCTACATTTTCTTATGTGTGAGTGCTTGTGGTAACTTCGATATTTCTGATTCCATATCACAAGTGCTTAAGCTGCTTACTTTAGGATCAAAGCAATGTATATGATGTCCCTATCTTTGTATGTATTTATATGCCGTAAAACAATCGGTCCGTGGGGTCCTCGTGCGATTCAGTTTCAGAAAAAGAAATTTTATCAGCCACTCGCCGTAGCCACCGGTGACAAGAGGGGTTCTTTAGTCCATCAATGGTTAAGGATAGCAATTTAACGTGGAAATGTAACCAACATTCTTGGTAACATGCTACTAGGAGTAGAGATGTACTATTATTATAGTTTTTATATAATAATTATTGTAAATATTAACATAATTTTGTTTCTGTAAAAGTAGTAATTAGTAAGTATTGGAGAAAAACAATATCCTCTTGACTTTACTAAAACTAAAATTTTTAAATCTTAATCCTTTGAATCAGCTTTTTAGCATTTTGGAGAGAGGAGCTTATTACATTTTGAAAAAATATAATTTTTCAAAATCTCGAAAACTTCTTTAGGGAAGAGATAATATTACGTTCTAAGTTTATCTGTATAGGTATTAGCTCTGAATTCTACAGCTATTTAATAAAAATGTACTATAGACTCATCTATTTTTCTTATTCGAATTTGTGTAAAGTTCTGAAGAAAACAGTTTAGAGGATGTATTATATCAAAATCTAAAACAGTCGAACAAAAAACATCAGTCTACGCTGAGTTATGCGTTGGAGAGACAAATGAACTACCCAAAATGCATTAGAAGATAAAAAACCGAGATAGATTAACAAAGATTTTTAAGAAATTTTTCACCCAATTTATTCTCTTGGGCATCGTTAAATGAAATGAAATAAAGGAACTGAGATTATGCATTGGTAAAAAGTAAAATTGCAACAGATTGCGTGGATGATGGAACTGAGTGTTGGGTAACTTTACAGAAAATTGATAGGATACAACAATCTTTCAGATTTATGATCATGGTGGTGGTGAGGAGGATGGTGGGATTTAAAGTTCTTGGTATAAAATAAACATAGCTATAATATAAGAAAATAGAACAGACAACAAAATTTACGCCCATAATTTATAAATTATTCTGCATAAACATGTTTTTAGTAGTAAAGTGGGATACTCTTCTTTACATTTTATTTATGGGATATTCCCCACAAATATTCAAATATATTTCCTTTACGTTTATAATTTTTAAGCATCATAATTAAATAATAGTCACGACAGCCGAATGGCCGGGTGATCGGAATGTGAGTCAAGACACTTAAGTTCGATTCCCAGGACGTAGGCTCGTACCAACGAGTTTTTTCAAAATTTATGTACAATCTATATCCATGGCTTGGACTAAAGACTGCAACGGGCTCACCACTTATAAAGTTATCACCAAAAGTAAATAAAGATTATAGCAATAAAGAAGTACTGTTAAATATAAAACTTAAAGAAATACTGTAGTACAACATGATCATGTTTCATTGGAATTGTTTCTGCGCAATAAATAAGAAAAGCTCCACTTTGTCCTCAATGCAGTCACATTAGAAAAGTTCGGCTCATAAATTGTATTGTCCGTTTCTAAGTCTGCGATTTATCTTGTACATTGATTGAGACATTGCGAGTGTTAGAGCACTAAAAATTTTTAAATCTTAATCCTTTGAATCAGCTTTTAGCATTTTGGAGAGAGGAGCTTATTAGCATTTTGAAAAAATATAATTTTTCAAAATCTCGACAACTTCTTTAGGGAAGGGATAATATTAGGTTCTAAGTTTATCTGTATAGGTATTAGCTCTGAATTCTACAGCTATTTAATAAAAATGTACATATATATATATATACATATATATATATATATATATACATATATATATATACATATATATATATATATATATACATATATATATATACATATATATATATATATACATATATATATATACTACAATGAACTTTTAATTAATTAATTAAAGAAATAATGTAATTATTCGTAAAAAGAAAACTATAAATATATAAAAATCATCTTTTTCACTTTTTCGAAATGTCCGATAATTTGTATTAGGATTTAAATTATTTCGAACAACAAAACCAAAGCTCCTAGAAAAGTATAACACCAGTCAATCAACGTTTGAACAAGAGACTTTGACACTGCCACAAAAATCTCGAGTTTGATTTTTAAAAAGCATTTGTGTACAAATTTAACAACATCATTGCCGAATCTCTTTAAGCGTAAAATAAAGTAATAACAAGATGATGGAAGTAATTTCGAGATCTTCAAATTTATTATTTCGCCTTGTGATACCATTTAGTGACAACTACGACCACGAGAAAGTCTCGTGCTAGTTGTGAAAAGTTAGGTAGACAGAGGTCCAGACAGTTAAGTCCTTTTAACTCATCTTTTTCCGAAGCTGATATAGGACAACGTGACAGATGGTGAGCCTATCGCCGTTGATATTTTTAGTTGATTTTTGAAAAAATATCATAATTTTCCATATTTATTACGAGAACTGTACATAAAATTTATGGCTCAAGTTCTATAGTGACTACGATGCCATTCAGTGCAGTCAAGTATTCGTGACTTCAGATATTTATAGCGTAAGCGTAACTTAATAGAAGAATAAAAAAGATTTGCCTCCATAAGTTGAGTACAGTTTACAGGAGGGACATGATTTTGCTCTTTAGTGCTTATCGAAAGTAAACAATCCAGAAGTTAAATGTTGAAACGTTGAAAGTTGAAGTTATTTATACGAATACTATTATATAGGTAATTTTTATATACGTGAAGACTTTAATTAGCGTTAAACTACATTAACATCCTAAACTGGTACTTTAGCCTTGACAGCAAGAAAATGGCGGTAATGTTAGTATTTAATGGAACGAATGGATAGATGTGGTATATTTATTTAGATGACCTCTGACCTACAGTTTTTTATTTTAGCCTAGAGTCAAATAAAAATAGCCTAGAGTAAAATATAATTTTTGGACATTTAATATTGTTATAAATTAGTGTAAAAATTGAGTTTATTTGAAAAAATCCTGAAAATATATTCTCTAAACTGAGTTGTTTCCTTTATTAATTGTCGTTATGGTTATTTTAATAAAGTGTATTTATTGTTTCCTATGGTTGTTTTTTTGTAAATAACCATTGCATTATTTTTAAAATAAAAAATTAAATACTTCCGAAATTCCCAATACAGCGGTAGACAGAGGTCCAGACAGTTAAGTCCTTTTAACTCATCTTTTTCCGAAGCTGATATAGGACAACGTGACAGATGGTGAGCCTATCGCCGTTGATATTTTTTTTTAGTTGATTTTTGAAAAAAATATCATAATTTTCCATATTTTATTACGAGAACTGTACATAAAATTTATGGCTCAAGTTCTATAGTGACTACGATGCCATTCAGTGCAGTCAAGTATTCGTGACTTCAGATATTTATAGCGTAAGCGTAACTTAATAGAAGAATAAAAAAGATTTGCCTCCATAAGTTGAGTACAGTTTACAGGAGGGACATGATTTTGCTCTTTTGTGCTTATCAGTAAACAATCCAGAAGTTAAATGTTGAAACGTTGAAAGTTGAAGTTATTTATACGAATACTATTATATAGGTAATTTTATATACGTGAAGACTTTAATTAGCGTTAAACTACATTAACATCCTAAACTGGTACTTTAGCCTTGACAGCAAGAAAATGGCGGTAATGCTAGTATTTAATGGAACGAATGGATAGATGTGGTATATTTATTTAGACATTGCGAGTGTTAGAGCACTAAAAATTTTTATTTTACGTTGCAAAGTTTTACTCTTTTTGTTTTACATACTTTTAAGGAATAATACCACATTCATACACCGATGCCGTTAGGTTTTGTTGTAATAACTTCGTAGGACGGTCATCAAAGGCCCTATGCCTATATAGTACAGTAGACTTTTAATTAATTAATTAAAGAAATAATGTAATTACTCGTAAAAGAAAACTATAAATATATAAAAATCATCTTTTTAACTTTTTCGAAATGTCCGATACTTTGTATTAGGATTTAAATTATTTGGAACAACAAAACCAAAGCTCCTAGAAAAGTATAACAACAGTCAATCAACGTTTGAACAAGACACTTTGACACTGCCACAAAAATCTCGAGTTTGATTTTTAAAAAGCATTTGTGTACAAATTCAACAACATCATTGCCGAATCTCTTTAAGCGTAAAATAAAGTAATAACAAGATGATGGAAGTAATTTCGAGATCTTCAAATTTATTATTTCGCCTTGTGATACCATTTAGTGACGACTACGACCACGAGAAAGTCTCGTGCTAGTCGTAAAAAGTTAGGTAGACAGAGGTCCAGACAGTTAAGTCCTTTTAACTCACCTTTTTCCGAAGCTGATATAGGACAACGTGACAGATGGTGAGCCTATCGCCGTTGATAATTTTGTTTAGTTGATTTTTGAAACAAATATCATAATTTTCCATATTTTATTACGAGAACTGTACATAAAATTTATGGCTCAAGTTCCATAGTGACTACGATGCCATTCAGTGCAGTCAAGTATTCGTGACTTCAGATATTTATAGCGTAAGCGTAACTTAATAGAAGAATAAAAATGATTTGCCTCTATAAGTTGAGTACTTTAAGAAATCAGAAATAACAGTTTTACAGGAGGGACATGATTTTGCTCTTTAGTGCTTATCGAAAGTAAACAATCCAGAAGTTAAATGTTGAAACGTTGAAATTTGAAGTTATTTATACGAATACTATTATATAGGTAATTTTTATATACGTGAAGACTTTAATTAGCGTTAAACTACATTAACATCCTAAACTGGTACTTTAGCCTTGACAGCAAGAAAATGGCGTATATATATATATATATATATATATATATATATATATATATATATATATATATATATATATATATATATATATATATATATATATATATATATATATATATATATATATATATATATATATATATATATATATATATATATATATATATATATATATATATATATATATATATATATATATATATATATATATATATATATATATATATATATATATATATATATATATATATATATATATATATATATATATATATATATATATATATATATATATATATATATATATATATATATATATATATATATATATATATATATATATATATATATATATATATATATATATATATATATATATATATATATATATATATATATATATATATATATATATATATATATATATATATATATATATATATATATATATATATATATATATATATATATATATATATATATATATATATATATATATATATATATATATATATATATATATATATATATATATATATATATATATATATATATATATATATATATATATATATATATATATATATATATATATATATATATATATATATATATATATATATATATATATATATATATATATATATATATATATATATATATATATATATATATATATATATATATATATATATATATATATATATATATATATATATATATATATATATATATATATATATATATATATATATATATATATATATATATATATATATATATATATATATATATATATATATATATATATATATATATATATATATATATATATATATATATATATATATATATATATATATATATATATATATATATATATATATATATATATATATATATATATATATATATATATATATATATATATATATATATATATATATATATATATATATATATATATATATATATATATATATATATATATATATATATATATATATATATATATATATATATATATATATATATATATATATATATATATATATATATATATATATATATATATATATATATATATATATATATATATATATATATATATATATATATATATATATATATATATATATATATATATATATATATATATATATATATATATATATATATATATATATATATATATATATATATATATATATATATATATATATATATATATATATATATATATATATATATATATATATATATATATATATATATATATATATATATATATATATATATATATATATATATATATATATATATATATATATATATATATATATATATATATATATATATATATATATATATATATATATATATATATATATATATATATATATATATATATATATATATATATATATATATATATATATATATATATATATATATATATATATATATATATATATATATATATATATATATATATATATATATATATATATATATATATATATATATATATATATATATATATATATATATATATATATATATATATATATATATATATATATATATATATATATATATATATATATATATATATATATATATATATATATATATATATATATATATATATATATATATATATATATATATATATATATATATATATATATATATATATATATATATATATATATATATATATATATATATATATATATATATATATATATATATATATATATATATATATATATATATATATATATATATATATATATATATATATATATATATATATATATATATATATATATATATATATATATATATATATATATATATATATATATATATATATATATATATATATATATATATATATATATATATATATATATATATATATATATATATATATATATATATATATATATATATATATATATATATATATATATATATATATATATATATATATATATATATATATATATATATATATATATATATATATATATATATATATATATATATATATATATATATATATATATATATATATATATATATATATATATATATATATATATATATATATATATATATATATATATATATATATATATATATATATATATATATATATATATATATAGATGACCTCTGACCTACAGTTTTGAATTTTAGCCTAGAGTCAAATAAAAATAGCCTAGAGTAAAATATAATTTTGGACATTTAATATTGTTATAAATTAGTGTAAAATTGAGTTTATTTAAAAAAATCCTGAAAATATATTCTCTAAACTGAGTTGTCTACTTTATTAATTGTCGTTATGGTTATTTTAAGAAAGTGTATTTATTGTTTCCTTTGGTTGTTTTTTTTTTTTTTGTAAATAACCATTGCATTATTTTTAAAATAAAAAATTAAATACTTCCAAAATTCCCAATACAGCGGTAGACAGAGGTCTAGTCTAGAAAATTAGGTCCCTTCGACCCTCCTTCCACAAAATATATTTTCGGAACAACGTGACAGGTGGTGAGCCCGTCGCTGTATTTATATCCAATCCAACGATATAGTTCTTACATAAGTTTTTGAAAAACCCATTGGTACGAGCCAGCCACCTGGAGATCGAACTCGGGTCTCTCGACTCGAAATTCCGACCCAACCAATCAGCAATCGTTACTTTTAACTGCGTTATTTTTGCGTTACTTGTGACTGAATTATTTTTCTGTTTTTAAACTTTGAAAAGAAATCATTTATGGTTGGTACATATTTTAATGATTGAAATTAAAATTCAAACACTTTAAACTCAATCAATTTAATTCGTATAAAACGT